>JAMKCH010052082.1:0-20794 GCA_023653785.1 Ophioderma brevispina | reverse complement strand
AGGTGCCCCCAAGATCCATCGTTGCCACCTTTAGTTTAATGTGGTCGACCCACATTTATTAAACCCACGTGTGGGGCCAATTCAGTGCACATGGTGCTTCATCCAAATGATTGGACCAATTTAACTCAAACATTAATTGCAATCCGATGTTTTGGCGATGTACTTCCATGTGCGGGAGAAACACATGCCTTTTAAAGGGATAAGCAGCAATTCGCTAATCCGAACATCGGGGTAAACTCATAGAAACCATTCATTGTATCTTCTATATGCAAATGCCATGTGGGCTCGAACTCACAACCTTCTGCTTATGAGGGCAAGCGCTGCTCCATGCACCACATGTGCCTCTTACTTCAGTATCTTCTTACTGGCTTGAATGTACGAACATATAACTTCAAGTGGTTGGATTGAAAACAAAACAGTACGTGTCTATCTGATTCTGGGATTGTGTATACGTGCGTAGAAAATCCGCGTGCGACAGAAAAAAAACTTTTTTAGAGATTTGGGAGACGTTTCATATATTACAGAAGGCCCAAGTATGCAAATGTGTTGGCCGTTTATTCCGTCAAGTTCTACTGCACAAACCAAAGCGCTGACGGAATCAATTGAAATACCTTATTGGCATCCTTGGGACTTCTATATGAAAGTGCATAGTACCCTTTCAGGAGCGGGATCTAGGGGGAGGCGCGCGCGCTTCGGTAATCTGCAAAATATTGCAAACTCAGCCCATTTGGGACGGGTTTCAGCCTCAGCCCCCGCTATTTTTATCCTGGGGAAAATAAAAAATCCGCCCCGCATTTATTCGTCAAGCGCTACTGCCATGCACATCATCATACAGCGTGTGACGGAATCAATTGTAATACTAGGCGAGTCTGAAGACCACCTCCTTTGCACCCCAGAAATTAAACCACACCACAACGTTTGAGGTTCCTTTAGGAATTAAAACATAATCATGTGTTCAAAATTTAAGTGGCCCAAAGGGGGGATGCCGCCAAAAGTTGTTTTTTAACTAAAACAATTAAACAATATATATAACCTTAATTGTCGGAACAATCCAATGAGGATCAACACTTTCATTATAATTAACATATCTGTGCCTAAATTCAATTCAAGTTTTCAATTCAAAATGGCGTCCAAATGCCGCCGAATAAAAGTTTTTACTAAACGTATTACAACAAGCTATTTAAAACTATAATTGGTCAAAAGATCCATTTATATGAGCGCTGTCACATACAGGTGATATGAATACATTTGTGACTAAATCAATCCGTTCATGTTTTACTTCCAAATGGCCGCGAGAATACTGTTTTTTTACTAAAATACTTTAAAAACAAGATGTAAAAACTTAAGAAGTTTTCAAAACGCAATTTCAGGTGTAATGAATAACACCTGTACCTAACATAATTTGCACACGTTTTAAAATGATTAAATTAAACATGGCTGGCAAGTGGGCTTTTCCCATTAAAATGCACTCATTAAAATGTTCACTCTATCGGTTTTACTCATTTGATGTTTTCTTTCTTGGTCTATGCCGCTGATGTAAGACTATCAACGATCAGCACAATAACTTCTTTACATGGAAATCTTGACGCAATCATGATTCATTTTCATCCTAGATATATCCGATTAATTAAAGTGACAGAGGAGATTTTTTTAGATACGAATTTCTCTCAATTTCACTGGATCGTTTGTAGACCCCCTACTGAGAACGGTTCCGAAGGTTTATAGACAACGGGCAAAGAAAAACGCAACTTGTTGATCTTGCCTGCTATCGAATCGTTCCCCATAGAAAACCATGCTTTGACTTTTCTGTCGTGAACGACAGCAACTACTAAATCATCATCTTATTACATAAAGACGGGTATTCGGCTTCTTCAATTCAGGTTTGATCTAATACATTTAACATTCCAAATATGTAAAAAACCAGAGTTCAAGAAAATTGGGGGCGCTTCTTCCTGGAAATCCCCTTATGTCCTTTCATGTACTCGATCAATCAATTCAAAGGACAACCGAAGTTGTCTAGGTATTTTGGGGTCCATCCCCCCCCCCTTTTTTTAACTTTGCTGAAAATGGTTAATGTCAAGCAACTACCACTTAGCGACGAGCTTTACGCCTTTACAGACGTAAATATGATTTTGGTAAAATTTGAATATTTACACGCAATTGAGGAATAGTAATAGCAGATAGTAGTTGTAATATACTCCTATCAGTGCCTACTACGGGACCATACTTTTTGACATTGGTAGTCGGCACGACTTAGGTAATTCGTAAATGCAAAACATCGATAATGACACGGCCGGTGACATCCTAAAAAAATGGAGTAAGTTTTACCAATCATGCCGTTCATCTTGTCCTCCAAAAACTTATATATGAATGAAATGACGAAATTTGCCTGCAGGCCAAAAAATATTGTCGACCATATGTAAGGAGTCGGACAGAAGCAGTCCGTAGATTCACAAATACACCTGCGTGCCAGCGGATTGACATAGAAACTTTTGTACACGTTCAAAAGGGTAGCTTTGCGGACATGATGGCAACGCGAAACTGACAAATCGCGCCCCTTATATATATGCAAATAATTACAATCTAATGAGGCTTGAATGAGCTGAGTCTTTATCTGTTTCATTCATGGAGAACGAGGCTCCGGTCAAACATTGGTTTTGACATGCAGTTTCGGACAGTAATTTCAGAGAATATAAACCATACCAGTTAGTGCCCCTTTAGCGTCAAGAGAAGGGGATGACGGAACTTTGCCACAGCAAGAAGAACGGATTACGTCATACAATGGGTCGCAAGGAGAATCCTGTGTTAATGGAGCAAAAGGGAAAGCAAAATCGCGAGCGGATAAACAGGACCATCAAGGGTAGACCATCTTATATGCAACCAACTCAAACGTCTAGAAGAAAAAGATCTTGGTAGGCTTTTGTTAAAAAGACCGCTGCAGTTAAAGTAGTGATGCCTGAGACGCAGATTAAATTATATGGGCCGCCGCCTTCTCTTCCGTCAGTTGGGGAGGGAAAACAAACCAGCCGCCGACCGGGACGAAAAAATCACACCGAATGAGGGACTAAACCTAAGCGTTACCCGGAGAGACTGTTGGTAAGAAGATTGCCAAAGAACGTCAGTCTACAGCAAACGAAATGCAACAAATTCGATCGAGTGCGGTAGTAAAAGGAAAGGAAGCGCCGTGGATCCGCCGTGGAACTATAAATAGGGCAAGTAACTAGGAAATGAATTTTGTTATCATGCCGTACAACTGTCAAATTTGATTCTTTGTGTTGTCAAACAGAAAAAACATTTTCAATCCATCGATTCCGACAGGGCAACGTCAATTTTGGAAGCTCGAAGAGATTCAGCAAGGCAATGGTTGCCTATGTCCCGCCAAAACCGGATATTGCTACATGTGATTTAGGCCATGGAACTCACAGTAAACTAAATGAAATAAATTTCCTGCGAGGTTCACATAGAGAATTTGAAATGAGTACTGTCCGGTCTGGCATGGGGGTCTTCATGGTGCATATATCGGAAATAATTTGAATGCGTTGAGAATGAAGAATCGGTTTCTCGAAACGTAAGAAATAGTCCTAACGCTCCAAAATTTTCGCCGATATTTTAATAGTTTTAAACCTACATCGTCCATGGTATTTACACCATGGGGACGAATGCGTTACCATTTTCTACTCTAGCATGGTACAGTGTCTTAACGAGAAACAAACGACTGCTTCATCTTCAATTACCTGAGCACAGAACGCTAACACTTAACATGTGGAGCATATGATTTAAGGGGTTCCCAAAAGATAATTCCCCCCTATTCAAGGACATGTTATTGCATAACTTCATCTTAGACTGGGATGATTTGAAAATTTCAAAAAGTTTTGAGAGAGGGAGGAAGAGAGGAAACCTTTGGCTCTGCCACAGCGTCGTGCTTTTAAAAAAAAAAACCATTTTTGCATCAACACAATACTCCCTTTTTCCAAAAATTGATGTTGTCGGAAAAAGTGGCACTTTACGTATTCAAAGGTGACTAAAGTCAAGAAAGAACAATTTACAACAAGATTCATTTCTTTATATTCCTTGCGGTCTGAGCAATAAGCTTAAAAAATGAACGCATAGGCAAACAAAATAACAAAACAGGACATAATATGCCAGCAAAAATAAGATGAGATTTGGTAAGCAACGCCACTCGAAATGTGAAGCAGATTCAAAATAAAGGAGAAATGGGCTCAACGTGGTGAATTATCCAGCGAGCATGGAACCACATTCAACAACAGAACAATCAGCAAATTGTAAACAGCTGTGTAAACATGTATCAGTAAAGATGGAGGAAGGAAACATTGCCTATTGAGCTACCCTGAATGACAAAACAATTAAAGCAATATTAGCACATTTTTTTGAAGAGCGCCCCCAATTTTTCAAATAATTGGAGATTTTTAACGATTGCATTGTACTGGCTATAAAAAATATAGCAGGATGATGATTAAGCTCGAAAATGTCTTTTATGTGTCACAACGAAGAATTTTGTAATAGAATAATTTTATCGGGGATACCCGATAATAATACAACGATGCTGGAAACGGCCTTACAATGTGAATAGCCGGGAATAGCGCCATGTACGTGTCTACGCTCATCCATTAGTGGTTGTAATAGTTCGGTTCCAAGCCAAGTTAGAGTTATTTTCTCGAGGTGGCCCACTATTTCATCATGGACGGACATAACGGTAGCATTTCCAGCTCTGCCGTTAAGTCCAATCTGGGATCCCAATTCTAATTCAAAATCGCTATTTTGTGATAAATACGATTTTAGCATTCTCGTTCGCACGTGTAGTTTTCTAGACAATTACCTAACGAAACGTGCAAAAATATCAAAGTTTGAAAATGGGGCGCTCTTCAAAAAAGGTGCTAATGATTGCTTAAGCTTATTTGATTTGAACAGGCATTTCAAACATGACCTTTTCTTTCATAAAAAAGAGCAATATGCAAGAAAAATGGACTATTTAAGCTACACCTACATTATTATTTTCCGGCTGTTTGTCTTGTTTATCTGTTTGCCCATGCGTCAAAGTCTTTTACCTCAGATCGCAAGAAATGGAATAAAATCATTTTGTAAATTTGTTAAGTTCTTACTTTAGACCTTTGAATTATACGGTAAAGTGCACTTTTCGACAACAGATTTTTTGGAAAAAGGGAGTGTGGGGGTGATGATAAAGGTGGGTGTTTAAAGGGGAAATTATGTCATGATCCGGACCCTAATATTTGGAAAATTTGGTATTGGTATGGAAAGGCTTAAGTAACGTAGATTACATATAAATCAAAATAAGTTGAAAATTGTCAACCATTGGTATTGAGTTATTTGCCTTTTAATTTCCCGACCAATAGCTTACTCGAAAACGATTCCGACAAATCCCATCGAAGGCAAATGGTGACGTCAAAGTGATGACCATCCATAAGTTACGTCGTTGTGAACATCATATCGCAGTGTGCCACTTCAATAATAATTAAACACAACGAAATGAAACAAAATATGTCATTGTAACTTTTTTTCTAATGTATTATTACTTTCTTAATCCATCAAGATTTACAGGTTCAGCAATAACAATTCGAGTCAACACGATGTTGTTGTCATCACTTGGTCACGAGTTGGGCGCTTGTCCAATGAGGCCGGGCGAAAATCCGCCAGTTTTTCGTATGTCACAAAAAGCAAAATTAAAATGCCTCTATTTTGTTAATTTTACATCAAAGTGTATATTTTTTCGGGAAATCGTGATGTATGGACATATATGTTATTGAAGGTAAGTCAACGAGCGTGACAAAAATCGTGACATATTGCCTTAAAAAAGCAACGACTTTTGTGGCAGAGCAAAATGGTTCCTCTCTGTAAAAAACCTTTAATGTTTTCCACTCATCCGTTCTAAGCGAATTATGCAAAAGAAATGTTAATTGAATTTTAGGGGGAACTTATTTTTTGGGAACCCTGTATCACAAGGACATTTGAAGTGCCTAATGGGTACCAGCCTATGATGGGAAGGTACCTCTTGTTCGGGTGAGTACCTAATGCAGCTGACCTTCGCTGGAGCTGATAGTGCATCCGCTTACCTTCTTATGGTAGATAGAGCCAAAGTGGAAACACAGTAATATGATACTATTGTTGTAGTTAACACATAGCAAAAAACTATACACTACCCTGTTAGAGATCATAACTTAAATTACCTGACCTGTGCATTAAATTTTCAAACTGAAAATATCAAAAGAAGCACAGTAGTTTATGCGCATATTGGCAAGCCCGTTATATAGGTTGCTCTTTGTCGGGAAAAAAATGAAAGTGTGTGTAAAAAAAAAAAAAAAAAAAAAAAATAAAAAAAAAAAAAAGCAAGGTTGGTGATTTCTCCAGTTTTTTAAAGAATGTTACACGGAAAATTCAATCACAATCCAGGCCAATGAAGGCCTTTCAATGGATTGATAACGGTTCAGGTTTTCCCTTATTAACATGACCAGCACTTGAAGAACAATAATTTGGATATCTAATTCAGCTTTGTCTGCATGTCCTATGTCAATATGTAGTTTGGGTAGAAGGGGGTCGTGACCCTGAAATAAATTTCTAAGCGATGTCGCCTATATCAAAACAACGCGTACTAACGTTAAAAGCTATGTTAAAAATCTCAAAAATGTCCCATCTCCATGTTTTTGTAAATTTATGAAATTAGATTGCCATGACAGAAAAACACTTATATCGCCACAAGAAAACACAATGTTGGTTCTGAGCATGGTGACGATCTTGTCGATAACTGTGTATTATTATCTTGCTTCGGACCCAAGATGGCATCCAGCATGTCCGCTCCAACGATCTGTAAAACTAAAACGATTGTATACCTGTAATATTTAATATTGTATAGTCCAAAAAATAATAAAAATTATAAATTAAGTAGGAGATGTATGTCTTTGACCACAAGAAACTCCATATCATCTTGTTTGTATGATTCATTCTAAAATTCAATGCAACGACTAATTCTCCCCATCACGAATCTTTTGAACCCAGGAAAATTGCCATGTAACTGGATATATGCATCTCACAATCCATAAAATACAGTCATTAACTGCGTCATCCCCTGGCAGATGGCAGCCTGGAACGTTGGACCTCAGATGACCTTTACCTTTGTCTCATGACCTTTGACACACGTCATGCACATATGAAAGAACCCCTTACACCTTAACCCCCAGTCTGGTTTCAATCGGACGTCAACTTTTCGAAGGGCCCTGAAACCGAAACCTACCTGGTTAAAAAGCTACCAAACGGAACCGACACATAACACATACACACAGACCTACGGACATGCTTGCCTTCGCATACTCCCCCTCTGCGTTTCGAGCCAGGGGGATAAAGCTAAATTAAAGTATGAGATATATAAACACAAAGCTGGCAATTTTTTGTTTTGCTAAAATTTAAAGACGGACAATATGGCACATTCAAATAATTTTAAACCTTCAAAATCACCATATTTTTTCGTATATCGAGACATAGCACCAGGAAGAATGATAAAGTGCAAATTAAAATATGTTCTATAATATCATTAGTAACGCTATATCTGCTATTTTTGTTCCAGTTGTATTTCTTAAATTCCAAGAAGTCGGCTATAAAGCCGCTCTCAAGATTTTTGAACTCGGTTATTATTAGCCGCCATCTTCGTTTTCAAAGAAGTAAACAAACAAAATTCACCAGCTTCGTGGTTTTAATTGGCAAACCCACAGTTCTCATATTTTAATTCACATCTTCATCCTAATTTGGGGGACAATATAAGGTATTTCTAAGTTTTACCACATTTTGAAGGCGGACAAATTGGCCGCCATATTAAATGTGTATACTCACTAAGCAAGACCGGCCGATTGAGTTCTAATAGTCGAAAACACCATAGTCTTAATTTATTTTCTCATTTTATGACTATACGACTAAATAATACAGGCATTTAGCACTTTATACTTTGTAGATCTTTGAGGCGGCCATTTGGTTACCTCTTGGATCCGAAGCAAACAACAATACAGATATGCATGGCAAACGGTCATATGGCTCTAGAAAGAACAATTTTTGTTTCTCTTGTTGAGATACTGTGAAAACATATATTTCTGCTAATGGCGATCCAATAATTTGCATAAATTTTACCTAAAATGGACTTGGGACAATGTTTTAGTTTTTAAAATAACGTAGCTAACGTTTTCTAGGCATTTTTCTGCATATAGACTTGATTAGAAAATGATTTCAGGGGTGACGAGACCCCCTTCTACTCACTTAACTAATGTTTTGACATTACAGTTTTCAGCCTTGTATATCCCTTACGTCGATGGAGGAAAATGACTAGCAACCTGACAATTACCGCAAAAAAGGGAGGTAGCGATATTTGTGTTGTTATATTTAGCGTATATAGGTCGCCATGGATGTTCCGGCGTGATTTTTTTTTTAAAGTGCCAAAAAATGGGCATTATGGATTTAGGGATATGACGGGTTTTGCTTGAGAAAGTGAAAGTAAAAACAAAACAAAAAATAGTTTTTTTCTATATTTTGCCTATTTTGCCTTCAGATAAGGGATGAATGAGAAAAAAAGTGTGGGTCCTTTTTCTTCAGTCACCATGGCAACAAATTTGTGGTCTTGGTGAAGTCCTATACTGTAAAAAAATTTTAGAAATTCGAACAAATTTAAAATGTTTAAACATTTATATGCTCAAACATGAAACAAAAACATGTGGATAGCGTATAATGTTTTAGCATCCAAAGGTGTAAAAGTCCCTACAACGAAAATACTTTTAAATCCAAAATTAAGGTCAAACACTTCCTCTATTTCTAAACAGGGTAGTTGCCATCAAATTTTTTTTACTGATACTTTTTACCATCTATTTAAAGAGGGAACCCGATCATGGTCCAACACTATTTTCATGTGATGTTTGGAAGGCAATCACCAAAACATCCGATTACAAATTTTGACTTAAATCGGTCCAGCGCCTTCCAGCTGTTTGGATAGAAGGAATAATGAATTACAAATTGGCTCATAGGAAAGTTGTATGATGTGGTCGAAATTTTGGGTCGTTTTTGTCATTCATAACATCAAGAAAAATAAAACTTTCTTCTGATACCAAAATCTCAATTCATATGAGGAGAAATGGGGACGAGGTTGTAGATCGGGCACGCACCCTTAATATAGTACATGCTTATATGTATATTATCCTCAATGTAAAGATCGAAAATATGTAAATAACCAAATTTATGTTCAAATGCACCTCTTTTAGTGTACGTGTTGGGTTTCCATTGATCCAATTATCCCAACATATCATTGAATTACGGAGTCATTGCGCTATAAAAGTTAGGTTACACTGCTTTAACGATACCGAGTTCGAGGAACAAACAATTATAACGAGCGCAAAGCACGAATGTATACAGAATTATCTTGCATCTTTAATGGCATCCCGTGTGATCTGCATGTGTACGAGTATATACAAAAGAACTATAAAAGTGTTTCATATTGTTCAAAAGGTTTGTCAATATTGTTCAAAGGGAATAACCTTTCAATCGTAAGAGGCTTCCAAAAAGGCAATTCGAACCATTTTGGCGAAATTGGAGTTTTTTGCATATTAAATACTATCATTCACAAGGCCTTTTCATATACCAAAATGAGCAAAACTAACTTCCAATTTTTAGATATAATAGATTTTACCAACCTTTTTTTTTTTTTTTGGGGAATCATACCCAAACGCCAAATGAAAGTCTTCCAAACAGACCAATCTGCATTGTCTGTTGCGGTATATGAAAAACCACCGCACGGCCTGCTTATTAATGAGCGAGCGATAAATGGGATACTGCGAGATTATCTCCTCGCTGTTCAACACGGGGGGGGGGGACGATAATGTGTGTGCCTGATCTGAGACGATTGTTGGCCACACTCAAAAATATTATAAATTTTTCCGTATTTTACTGACAGCAATTCTGCCGATAAGTACTGTGAAAATTACAGTATACTGTAAAAAACTGATTAATCAAACCCTGAAAAATATATTTGGCGAGTATACAGAGATTGTGATGTGTAGAGATTAAAAAAAGCATTGAAGAACATCCCTAACTAGTAGGCATATCCACAATGTCAACCAAAATTTTAGGTGCATTATACTTGTAAAATTCAGTTAATTTTGGTTTTAAAACACATGCATTTTAACATGTAAATATAACGTGAATTGGATGGAAAACTATAAAAGCTGGGTTTATGGATTTTGTTGGCTCCCAGTATTTTCCTATAGATTTACAGTATTTTTCCGGTAAATGCTATGAATTGAGACTCATAATAGGGGATAAACAATGTTCAAATAATCAAAGTTCAAATACGCGCCTCTCTGATAATTTAGTCGTAATAGGCCTCGAAAAATTGGAACAAAACAAGTATTTTACTATATTTTAAGTCGCTCAAAGTATTGTTTTTTTTCTGATCCTTTTGTTTTACTGGGATGATGAAGCGCACGTTATTTCGTTAAAACAAGATGCATGTTAGTAGTGTATAAACAAAAAATATGCATTTTTAGCTGCATGTGTTCTTTACAAGAAGTCGATTGTGTAAGATGTCTTGATGTCTAAGAGAAGCGATCACGGGCGATGGCACGGCAAAAAGGAGCCTACGTTATCAGTTTTGAATCGCAGTGTGAGTTTATTGTTATATTATTGTGATTGTTTTTAGACATAATAGGTAAAGGATCTTTTATTTTGTAATGATGCAACTATACGTTTCATGAGAATAATTTCACAAATACCCTTATCATCGAGAAGTGATAACACAAAATACATGTATTAAAGTTCCGGTAAATTGTGCAAATCTAGTACATTTACTCAGTTTACACTGTTGCTGCAAATTAAATTGAGAAGTAAAATAATAAGAAAAAACCAAAGAAAGTTAAAAGAATTTTTTAATTCAAATTATAACAACAGATAATTTTTTAACCCCAGAAAGAAAGGGACATAAACAATCACTAATGTAGTGCCTATTTTCACTTTTTTATAGATAAAACCTCTTGTTGAAACCTTTTCACGTCCTTTGGTATGATATGTGTCCATGTTAATTTACAATATATTAAGTTGAAAGGAAAATAATGTATATACATTAAATTCAATGTTCAATGGTAGCCATAGTACGTGGTATTAGGTATTGTGTTCATTCAGAGGAGTCCCAGTTGATTCCTAGTTCATAGTAAGATAGGCTTACTGGTTAAAGTTATTACATGCATTGTTAAAGACACTATTAGTGATGTGAAAAATATTTGAAATTTGCAGGGAATAGCTTCAAAGTGAAGGATAAGTATGTAAATTCTCATAAGTTACCTTTCTAGCTGTGAGAATTGTCAGAAAAGGAGAAAACGGCATTGTTGTGTTCCAAAATAAGATTCTCCATCAATTACGTGTTGTAGTAAGTTCCGTTAGGAACATAATGACTAAAACTCCATCCTGTACCTTAGTAGGTTGCTTTTGGTCTATCATTTGCAGGGTATGTTAGGATACCTGTACTGTACATACCTGCAAAAATCTGATTTTTGATGATTTTTCGATTGGCTGATTAGCAATCACTGATAGATGCTGTAATGTACAGCCAAATTAACCATGTTCACCGAGCCCATTTAAAAAAAAAAACTCCCGAAGGGGGGATGGGGTGGTTACCAGCCCCTGAGAGTATTTCCGCTACTGAAACATCGATTCCTGTAAAATTGTACCAATGGATAGCTTAGCGTTTCTATATTTCCATTTGTACCAACATTGTACCAACATCCCCATTATGGACTCACGATGACGTCATAAATGTTGAGGAAAGTGCGAAAAAAAGAACAAGAAAAAAAAAACCTGAATATAGGGTGGAAATTGTATTTGCAATTAGGCGCGCCAAACACCTAATTATAGCACTAAATGCTCTCTATTATATAAAACTCGTAATTTCCCATCATGGAAAAGTGATATTAACCTTTTCTTTGGAATCACCTTTATCTGTCATATACCCGGTTGGATGTGTTTTGGATACAAAAGGAGAGAATATGTCAATTGACAAGTACATTAAATCATCTGGACACCAAAAAGGGGGCTTTAGCTAAACGGTTGGAAAAACTGAGGGGTGGTGGCTAACCAACCTCCCCCCCTTAGGTAGACCAGGGTTAAGATCAATAATGCACATGTAAAACAAAGAAATCAAAATCTCTTTTTCGTTCCTCTTTTATTTCCTTATTTCACAACATACCTACGATATTTTTTGAGTTCCAGCAACTTAGTGGATTAAAATTTCACTAAATTGAAATTATATGTGTTTACTTAAATACGCAAAATAAAGTAATGTGTTTTTGAGTACATGAAGACCAAAATTATCATCCTTTTTCAGCCATCTCAATAAGAAATTGGATATGGTAACTTAACGAGTACTATTGAAATTATCAATAAAATGGAATGCAACCCCGATTACGCTTATGAGTAGAGATACAGGGAAATTATTTTCCTTTCCATTCCAAAATGGAAAAGATGTTTAAACATGAAGAATTCTCATTCTGCATTTTCAATAAATACCCCTTTGATAATCAGAATATGGCAATTTGACTTGAAAATCAAACGTCAGAAGTTTTGCCGGCAAACTGCCATCTTAGCCTCAAAATTGGTTAGTTTTTTACTCATAGAAAGTTTTAACGACAGAAAGTATAAGAGCACTACTCTAAGAGGGCTATGACTCCAAAGGTGGAAACATTGGGCTATTCTCAAAAAAAGTGAAGCCACTTCAATTTGAAAATCCGAACACAAATTTCTTTCGCGCAAAAATGTATTTATCAACATTTTTAATTAGCTAACATATCAAAAATCATGGAACAACAAAAAGTTAGAACACCACTGTTCCATATTTTTACATTTGAACCTTCAAATTAAGTGGTTTTTTCCTGGTTTTTGGGCCTTGTATAGATTTACGTTATCCGATATGCATATCGGATAAATGTGATTTTAAAAAGAAGTGTTAACAAAAACTGCTTGAATCAGAATGCCCTAATGGTGCGAGACATTATCAGGAATGCTTGTAGTGAAAGCCATAACTGGTATGATACAAATTGTACTTTATTAAAACGGGCAGTCCTTCTCTACGTTCATTTGGATTTTTATCGATATTATGAGAGTTTTCAAAACAAGACAAGATCTTTTTTTTCAAGAAGATAGCTGTATCCTGATATTATTAGGGCTTAAATTTATTTGCCTTTGATAAGATATTTTGAACCCTCTTGTATATTCATTATCACTGCATGCAGACGATGTAAATATATTGAATATCTTCGTTTGCACGTTGTTGGTATGGATAAAGCAATATACATCATTATGCAGTAAATACACGTATTTGTAAATCCAGCTTCAAACATGCTTAAATAACGAGCAGTGAATACGTAAAATAGGTTGTTTTGTATAAACTAATGACAAATGTAGCTTCCATTTTTCGAATTAGGTTATTTTGTTCTTTTATAAAAACACATCGTGGCATATTATCTCTACAATATTACTTTCAAAAGTACTGCTTTCACACCGCAGTAAGTTCTGATGTGGTCTCCAATTTTGCCTTATACCAATACGTGTCATATTTGTTATCATTTATTTTCATTTGAAATCGCATTATCCCCACAGAGCAGCGGCTGCAATTTTTCTTTCCTGTTCTTGGCTTGTGGCGTCTTTGGAGAATCACAGCCATATTCCCTTCGTTTCTGTGCCTCGGGTTGGTAAAATTAGCTCTAGTAATAATATTTATGGGAACGCGTTTAGCTTGCGTTGAGTCAGGGGTTGCGTCTCCATCCGAAGTTCTGTTTCCTTTTACGATAACGTTAAAAAAAAATAAGAAGTAAATATTAATTTTTACTGATGTATAATACGTTCAGATTCTAACATATAATGAAGTTTGCAACAGTGGTAATTTAAAACAGCACACTGAGGTCTATAGGCCTATATTCTTTCCCTTGGCCTATCTATAGTCGCGGGGAAAAGTCCAGAATTAAAAACTTCTCTTTTTCTATCATTCACACAAACTCTATAATAACCATGACTTTTAAAGACCTTGGTGAACAAGATTGTAATAACAAAAAGATATTTATTAAATAGGCCCTAAAAATTGTGCGTATATTACGTTATCTCACGCACAACCACTAATGTGCAAACTAAAACCCATAAGCACACCTAATAGAGTGTACTAGCCCCCGGAACACTGCATGGCATGGCATGCGGCTGTGGCAGTACTTATAAGACATTATACTTCCCTATATATTACCACAGAGTGCACAAACCCAGCACAATGTGGACCCTGCAGTGTGTATATTATTACGCAAAACTATGTGGGTAAAACGGTTAAAGAAAGTGACTAATGACCTTATTAGGTTGCTGCAACAATACTCAACAATACTTCGAGGAACATTGGCAGAAGAAGCGTAAAAATACTGCGACGTTAATAGGGATTCCTGTATTTTTCGTCTTCTTTTGGATAACGTAATATTACGTAACGTAATAACATTTTGATGCGTTTCAAGTGTTAAGAATTGGGTCGAGTGCATGTAATCCTAATTATTTCGGCTAATCAAGGGTCAGGGATGTGTTCTATAGCCAAGTATATCTGTTGTAGGTCTAGACTCTCACTTAAATTTAGATTTGCTATAAGTAATAACATGCTATATTAAAACGACGCATTAATTTGGAATATAATGTTTATCGAGGCCAAATTTGCACCAAGATTTTTGATGTTATGACTCCAATGTAACTATATTTTTGCCTTTGAGCTATGCAAAAGGTATTATCATTGCAGTTACATTTTTAAAAAAATTGAGTTAATCACTGATAAAGTAATATACAATGATTCGCGGAATCCATATTATTGGCTTCTGTAGCGTACAAAGGAAATGTTATCTGGAAGATTGATGACCTATTCATATAGCATTGGTGCATTTTAAGAAATAAAAACACTGGTATGAATAAAATATTTGATTATTGAGGTAACTGTTAGCATTGTAAATAGTGCACCAGAGCTACGGAAACACACATTTTTGCATGTTTTGTTTTTAGGTGTTTATGGAGTAAATGACAGAGGCTCATGAGTTAAGCAGAGAAAATATATAGGGTCCGGGGAGTCATGATATCGACCAAAGACGTTAGTACATAAAAGAACACATTAAACGGTTACGTATTTAAGCAAATGCAAAACAATGGGGATCAAAGAATGAAATAACTATACTGGCTTCACTTTTTTGAGATGGCCAAACGCAATGATATGTTGATGACAAAAAATTAAAAATATCCATGCGGAATATCAATTTCATTCAAATGGTTCTGATATACAATCGAAAGTCGTGATTTTTTAAGAGTTTTAGATACGTCATTGACACTAATTGCTAATATACTCTTCTGATGGTTTCGTTACTGAAAGTAGTAGTAAACCTACACGAATCTTGTATTTATTTTCAGTGACAGTTGGAACTACTGAAAAATTAATAACTATACCATATGATTTTAAAGCGTTGTTTTAAGTTTAATGGTACTGAAAATAACAGTATTCATTATAAACACCGTGTTGTATGTGTCCGATCATTAGAATATTAAAGTGGAATTTCGTCCGAAACGAACGCCTCGTAAAATTTCATACAATATAAATTGACTTGATAGTACCCTATCAGAACGGTTGGTTAAAATTTTAACCAACCAGGTATTAACAGTGAACACCCAAACGTTGGGTAAATTTTACACAGTTGGTGGGTAATATAGCGATGATGGGCAATTACTCACAGTGGTCAAATTTGCCCCCCCCCACCTTGTCCCCCCCCCCAATGCTAAAATAATATGCATTATCCAACAAATGGGCAAAACAATTTACCCATTTTGTTGGGCTGTTCACCTGTTAAAACATGTTGGTTAAATTTTTTAAACCAACGTTCTGTCTGAGAGTGTAAGTTAAAGCTTTCTTCTTGATAAAACTATGAATCTTTGATTCCTTTTACTCTACACAAAAGTATCAAATAATACACCTAAGAAAATAAACAGAATAAATCAAAACTTATTCACTTAACGTTTATGAAAAGTATTAGTCCAATAATTCACAAAAACCAGGCGGTTTCAACGCTGACCCCAAAATAGCGTTGGATTTGTCCTAGTGTACTACAATGTGAACCGATGCTCCAAAATACTGTTCATTTTCTGTCCATTACAGGGTAATAAAAGGACTACAACTGGAGCTTTGATTCGATTTTTTTTCGAGAATCAAAACATTATCAGTACATTCAGTATTTATTGAATTTTCAATTAACGATTACAGTACTTTAAAGTGACCAGAAAAGAAAAAATGCTAGAAATTTACAAGAAAAGTCTGGCAGCAATTCTTCCAAAAAAACCCCGGTTATATAAAATCCATCTTACATGTTTCCATTCAATATAACGCATATTTATAAATTAACTGTATATTTATAGCTTGATTTGTATTATATTTTACATTATTAATCAATTCGAAGACAAAAATAAAATGGTAGAACCTCATCATTCCTATTTTCTATCTCACTGGCACATTATTTGGCCTGTAAGAGACAATGACCACCTTGCGAAAACCTAACAAAAGCATAGTCATTTTACGCCTCCAGAGGCAAAAGTATGTTCAACCCATGTTGAATACCAACAGTCCTGACTGAGTGATACGATCGATAGACCTTTTGAGTACGCCAACAGCTCATGTGCATTCGTCTCCTTTTTGACATAGAAAAAACGAGGACGGGTTTAGTTTTTTGCAAACAGACCAATCACGTTGTAATTAAATTTGACAAGGAAAAACAAAGGATACTTGACTGGAAGAGTGCTTCAAAATGAGAACGTTTTCAATGTCCACAATGTCCACATAAAATCATTTCCTAAAAGTTTCAAAATTTAGATATGCATGTATATTATTTCTCGAAAATTCATCAATCGCCGATATCTCGAATGTGACTTTGGTCGATTGGCCTGTTGGAAGATTCGTGACGATATGTTCAGGAAAAAAAATCTTAGATTTGAGTGAACTTGGGGATAATATATACTCCGCTTCTACTCAACATGGCGATTTCACTCAACTGAAAAGGTTTTGTTACCATTTTAATAAGTTTTTTTCACAGTGGGAATAGTCTTTTTCAGGAATGTTCACCGTCCTGCGGTAAGAAACGTGTATTCCGTTTTGTTTTTTTTTTAAAAAAAGACCTAGTAGGACTAGGCAGGAGAGTATGGCATAACCACGAAAATATTATGTAGGAACTGCAATAAAAAAAAGAAAGGAAAGGTATAATATTTCGAAATTTTTTTTAAACATTTAGTTGAAAAATTTTCATATATTTCATATCCCGTAGTTGTTTTTCGTCCAATGAAAATATTCCTATCACCTACCTTTCTTTCTTCTGTTGACTATATTTCTTTCACCTCATTTAGCTTTTCATCTCTTTTTTACTTTCTTTCACCTTATTTTTCTTACTTTTGTATCATTATTTTATTTCTTGATTTTTCGATTTTTTCTGTATTAATAAAATACAGTCAATGCATATGAAAACAAATTAAAAGATTAAAAATATTATAAATTTTGCTGATGTGAGGCCTACTTAAGTCATGGCTTATACATATGCACCACGAGACGAAATGTCTTACTGAGCTCTACAAAGTGAATTATATGAACCAAAGACGAAAAGGTTTGGACATTCAGATGAGGAGCCATGGGATACGACGAAATATTAAATTGATTTTGACGAAATTGCAGCGAAAATAAGGTTTAATTTTATCTGATCAAATATTAATATCATGACCAAAGACACGAAATTATTTTAAACAAATGCACATTTCGGTTTTCTTGGGACCGAAAAACAACCTCCTTTAAAATGTTTTAAATAACGGGAAGGGGATGGGGGAGAAAACCTTATAATAAACAGATTAAAACGATTAAAATAAGAAATTGTTAATTATTGTTAAATTGTTAAATTCCTTAATTTCTTACTTTAAACACGCAAAAAACAATATACACAACAAAATTAAAGTTGTTGGTGGAATCAAATACTTTTTTTCAAAATGTGAAAATCTAATATTAAACAAGGGTTGAAAAATAAACCAATTGTAATGAAAAGATTAATGAAGAAGAAAACGCTTTTACAAATTATATTGTTCTCTCTTATTTCTTCTCTTGGGCCCTTAGTTGATTATGTATTGATAACAAACACATGGAACATGCTTTGATGTTTTTTTTTTATGCATCATTTAAAGTCAACTTACTGCTCATATCGGGATATTTTGAATAGTCATCACCTTCGGCTATTCAGATGAGTTGTGGCTACACATTGTGGTATGGTGCATCTTCTACTGGCATTTGTTGCGTGAAACTGGCAAAATCATTATAAGATTATTCTTGAATTTGCCCTATTTGTAAATAATAAAGGTAGTACAAAAAGCTAGTGAAGTATTTATGTTTACGTGGCGTGAGTCGGTCAAAAGTCCATCAGGTTAGCCTTCCTTTTTCGACCCTGCCCAGATCTTTTTGTCCATTCATTCATTCAATGAACCCTCAGTTCTACCAACCCTTGATTCATACATTTATGCAACCCCCCCGGCCCACCCATTACTTTCAATCATTCATCCATCCATCACCCATCCATCTATCTATATATCACTATCCCCAATCCATCTATTAATCCATCCATCCATATCTGTCCACCCATCCGTTCGCCACCATCCGCCCATTGCAATCCTAAGCATATTCAATGGTATGTGTTTAAGGGCAAGTACTGTCGATAGGATAACATAGTACTGAGAAATTGAAATTCATAATATGTTACGTGATCATGTCATGCATCAATTAATACATGTATAACATTTTATGACTTACCCCTGATATTTGGAAGTTCCTGCCACTTTGTAATCATTCAGGAGGCGGGATGTAATTCAACGCCTAATTCTAATGCCATGGGAAACATGGGCAAAAACCAAAGAACCCAAAGCCGACGGCGCCAACTGCCATACCGATGCCTAATTTAGGAAAATGAGCACACTGTGAATAAATTATTCCAGAGTTGTTAAGCCATTACAAATAATTCCTGCAATTTTGTGTACAAAAAGTAATGCATAAATAAGCAGATGGTTGGACATATGTTAGATTGTCACACGAGACTTCGAATCGGTTTTTTCCTGTAAAATGATTAAAATGATATCCCATTTTGTTTTGCTGGAACGAAACGCATCCATTATACCTATCGTATATGTAAAATAATACCTGTTCTGATGCTTCGCCTATAGGAAAGAGGTGGACCACCCTTATGGACCAACAAAATACGGACATCACACCTACAGGTGATATCTATCGCTCCTCTACTAACTCCCACCCTCGTGTTATGACTCGATTCGCCGCTGATATACGGAGATGGGAAAGTTGTGGTTTATCCATTGGTGAAAAGGGAAGAAGCATTTTAATCATCCAAGAAGTCGCTTCGCTGCCTAACAAATAGAAAGTGACTTGAGGAAGGAAATGGACAAGTACAAAATTTAATTTTGTTTACTGACGTTTGAATGAAACTTTGTACAGTTTTAACAATCGATTTTATAAATCATTACATGATCGCTTAACTGTAAAAAGGTGTTTAGGAACTAAACGCTTTTCTGAAAAGAATTTTTCAGAAATTTAGAATATGGCATTGAGAATTAAAAATTATATTCATTAATTAACAGAGAAAGCATGAAAAAACAAATTTGTGAGCACTCTACACGGATGTTTATCTGTTTAGACGGTATGGTTTCCTTTCTACTCTTTTCCTAAACGTACACTGCCAAAGTAATTCCCCGAATTATTTAGACTAAAGAAGTTTAATTTAGACGACGTTAATAAAAAGTTGTGTTTGCGTTTTTATGTGTTTAGGCCAGATTTTCATTTTCGAATAGTTAATCCAACGCGCTTACAACTATTAAGGACGTTATACGTCGGACCATCCATGAGTGGGTATTGACTATTGTGTGGTTCGTATTAGTTTAGGCAACGTATGAAAGTAATGATTGAAACCTGTATCACCTGTGTGAGCTTGTATGGACAGCGCAAAAACCATTGTTACCATAATCAGGACTCAATAGCGCACCTGCGATACATATGAAGAATTTTACATTAATGTACGTTACTTTTTACCAGTGACTCTCGATGTTTGACCACACTGCTGCTTTATTGACCCGTTAGAGCACACGGTATTAAAGAACGCACGGACTAGGTGTGCTGCAAAGTTTAATTGCTGTGCGGCCCCTCACAAAACAGTTCTCACCCTGTAAAAAAAAGTTTACAGGTTGGCCCTATATCAGCGCGAAGCGAGTATAGCCTAATTGGGGATGAGAGGAGCGTCGTGCTAGTTATACGGAAGTTACCGGTTCGAAGTCCCGCCAAGCACACGTGTTTTTTTTTCAACACTTGGTGCACGGGCCATATCCAGGGAAAGGATTAATAAAGTATTATAATATGACTGTAAGTTTAATACAGGAAAATATTTTCAAGTAGTCTTGAGCTACTGTAATACATACAATTACATGCTCACAGTAAAAATGGCCATATCGGATTAAATGAAATTGAAAATTAAGGTATGTTGGTGATGCCTTTCTTATGAAACACAGAAAATTAGATATTGAATTCTTTCACGTACATTAACTATAACGGGCCCTCGGCCAAGAAGGTAACAATCGGAAAGTTCCTTGCCCGAAGAAATTTACAGATAGTTCAGAATAATCAAGCTCGAAACACAAGGACAACCAAGACGAATATCAATGACAACGC
>JAMKCH010052080.1:0-109249 GCA_023653785.1 Ophioderma brevispina | reverse complement strand
GAAACCTTGAAAATTTCTTTAAATACAGAATAATGAACTTTTTAGGATTTCAGCATCTCAAACCGGGCAGAAAATCATACGCGGGCGGGTTACGGGAAACATAAACTCGACTTTCATACGCCTAAGGCAAAAAAAATTGGGGGTGCACTTTCCTGGAATCTCCTCGTGTCTCTTTAATTACAGCAGGTTTCTTGAAGAATGATACAATGAGACTCAAACAAATATTATGGTGCATCTGAAAATCACAACTGTACACAAGGGCTTATACGTGCAGCAGTATTGAAATGCCTGCATCCACTGTCAAATAAGGCAGTGACTTTCAAATAGTTTCACCATTTTGAGGTGGCTCTCGGCATTGTATTTGTGATGGATAAGATATCAATGTAATATTAGTTTGTAACTGAAATCATAGCAGGCTAAATCCCCCATTACGATGTATTGACTGTAATAATACACAGAAGATATTCATCAAATGCATGGATTTGGCCTCGGATTTCAATCGCATAAACCATGCTGACTTCCCATGGGCATTTACCATCATGCAACACTTTTAAGTGTTGTCAAGGAAGTTCCTTAAGTAGCATTTGCAGTGCTAAGTATGGGTTTTGAACCAACAGACAGACAAACAGAACAACACTGAAAGATGAGGCAGAAGTCAGGTGGTGTCTTTTAATGACCCTAATGGTCCTGTAAAAACCTGAAAATGTTTTCTATCTAGGACCAAAATGGACCCTTATAAACACGAGGGTGCCATTAAGGGCAAAATTGTTTCCATTTTGAACCTTTAATATTTTAGAAGGTAGGGAATCATGTTTTTACTTCAGGGGGTGGCTTGGGCCTCGTGGTAGAAAGGTAACTTGTGCTAATCATGAATAACATAGTTTTATGGGAACAATAGAGAGACCCATGTGGTAAAACATTGTGCTAATATATTGTTTTGTATAAAAGGTAACAAATTGTAGAAAAGCATTTACAAGAACGGGCACTTTTGGGCTAAGAATGGTAAAAAATCCAAAAAGGAACCATTCCAGTGGAAATTCCACTTTACAAAAAAAGTCCTTGGAATGGTGCATGATGGGTATGGGAATGTGACAAATACTTTATCATGATGTCTCTCTTGGTTTCTCCACTCCCCTATGGTTGTTTTGATGCGAATCGATCTTGTATCATCCCATCAGATCCCGACTTCTAGAATGATTTCAGTTCTTGTGGACTTTTTTGTGTGTGATTTAATTCTTTTTCTTTTTCTTTTTGGGCACTGTTCAATATATCCATGGCAAAGTTTTATATAATAGAAAACATCTTTTTGATGATGTTTTTCTATGTGCATCTTCAAAAACCCTGCATATCAAATATGTAGAGTGAGAGATAGATAGAATGGGCAGACAGACAAACAAAAGGGGAAATGTTCTGTTGTTCTTGAGTAAAAAAACCACAAAACAATGACTGCTCTTGAGGTATGAGCTATAATTACACATTGTAATTATTGTTACCTTAACCTGTGCAGAGCAAAATAATCGTGTTTGCTTATCACTACTAAAGTTCAAGGTATTCCTTGTCCATCAAATCTTTTGCGATTGAGGGCAGTTTTCATTAGCTTTTTTTAGATTTCCGTCTGGTTTTGTTGAGAACAAAACCACAAGCTGTGGTACTTTCATCAACTCCTCATACTTTCATATAGAAAGAATTTCATCCTGACAGATAGTACACAATTAGCCTTGGGTATTCTGGCGAAACACCATTTTCCTCTGCAGCAAAATTTTTTTGCAAACTGTTTAATACCTACAGAATTTTGCAAATGGCTTAGCATAAACAACCAACATTTTTGAAGAACAACCCCCAATTTTCAAAATTTGAGATTTTTTGCACCCCTGTGCTGTAATTGTCTAGTAACTCTACCTGCAAGTGGTAATGCTCCAAATGGGCGTATTTGTCATAAAAGAAGGATTTTGTAATTAGAATAGGATCCCTGATTGTCATTTAGTGGCGGAGCTGGAAACTATCCAAATATGTCCCTCCATGGTGAAATAGTCCCTGAAAACGGCGGTGCCACCGTCACTAAAATGACCTCTAACTTGACTTACCTGATCCGATGGAACAACTAATGATACGTAGACATGTAACATGGCGCAATTTCCCGGCTATTTCAGATTGAAGACGTTTCAGCACCGTTGAAATTATGATCAAGAGAATTATATCTCATTGAAAATGCCCTTAGTTTGTCCGAAAACAGAGAACTTTGAGAGCTTTATCATTCACTTTTGTTACTTACTAGCTAATTAACCAATGCAACTGTGCAAAAATCTCAAAATATCTTGAAAATTGGGGCACTCCTTCAAAAATGTGCTGGTTTACTTGCTTTAAACCTCGTACCTCGTTACCTTTTTGACCTGTTTTAATATTTTCCATCCAGGGGTAGGACAACACTTGCTCGAATTTGGCACTGGGCATTTCCAAATGGTAATTTGAGGAACTGCTACGTGCATTTACAAGCCAGTTTCTGTCCCAGTACATTCCAAATCTCCTCATAACCTTAGTTCATACATCTTAGTAAATCTGATATTTTGAATAAATTATTGACTTAAAAGTGGACGTTTCTGCCATTTTGAATTTGCTGTTGCTGTTATGTTGCATGTCCCCCCCCCCCCTATATTTTCCTTCTATTTTGGGGTGTCTTTTCTTTGTTGCTTGAATATTATCTTTATGAGTAGTTTTATTTATGTCTTGGGTTAGCCTGGTAGATCGTCAGTGTTCAGACCTGCTTTTCCCAATGTGCCCAGGGATCCAGGACAATTGGGACAGCCAGGGGTTTTTCACCCTACTCTTATCGACACTGGCTGCTATTACATATACAGGCGTGATTCCCATGATATGGTACCGACGGCTTAAAGTCCCCGCCGAAGTACGTGTATTCTCATGGTTCGGTTTTGCCCAAGTCCCAATGACCATGGGGAGAGCGGAATTCCAGTTTTATCAATAGTTTTACAAACAAATCCAAAATTTAGTACCCAATTAAATCCCGCAGTGGCCCCGCCGTGTCTCGACGGGGACCTTCTGCCAGAAGGCGAATACCCTGAACCAGTGCGCCACGCTCTCCTCAACTCATCATAGATTCATGAATAATTACAATTTCGCTTTAATGGTAGAACTGTCAACATTATTATTTTGTTTAATTTATAAGACATTGTATGCTATAAAAAAGACCATTTTGGTGGGCCGCCACTATAGCTGGCAAACCACTTAGCAATCCGTTGTGCGTGTGTATGTATGGTGTGTCATGTGTGTATGTGTTTTGGTTTGGAGGATGTGTGTGTCAAAAATGGTTAGTTTTTTTAAAATTGACCTCAATTGAGTTTAACTTCAATTGGAACCAAACTTCTTCTGTCATACGGTGCACCATGGGATCCCTCATATGTTGACGAGTTCAAAGGTCATGTTGAAAGGTCAAAGGTCATGTGTGAGGTCAAGTTGGAAAAAATGCTAACAATGTAAATTGCTCTAATTGAAAACTTGAAAGTTCATTGGAACCAAACTTTTTATGTCATAGTGCATAACCATGCATCCCTCATATGTTTTATGAGATCAAAGTCCTTGCCAAGGGTCAAAGTCATGGTGGCGGCCCCCATCTTATATTCTTTTGAATATAGCGAGCGCGAAAGCCCGAGAACCGCGAAATTCTAGTTCACATGCAAATATTTCTACCATTCTACTGAGCTGCCAAACAATGTAACATGATATAGATTTTACATAATTCTTATAAAGAATCAGAGAAAGGAGGCAATGTTGCATTCTCTTCTCTGCAGTCAATCCTTTTCAAAAAGCTGGTCAGCATTAATAGAAAATAAATTTTCAGGTACAAGAACTTGTTGGAATAACATGTAACTAACCCAAAAGTCATGTTAAAGTATTTGTAGCATTTTTCTTTCAAAAGCTTTGATATTGTTCTTTTTTAGCTATGTTGAAAGTCTATACTTTTCAATATTTGGTTAATGTTTAGTGCATTTAGATGTGAGGATGCATAACCCAATGTATAGCTGTCATTTTTGCATTGGGTTTAGTTCCACATTTGCCAAATCTAAACACCTACCTAGTGGGGTGGTACCTGTACTGAGCCGAGGTTTGACCATAGGCCTATGAAGCTTTTCAGGATTGGGTCCCGCTCCGTTAGGCACTTGGGGGGGAGGGTTGCGAGAGGGGAAGTTTTGAAATTGATGTTTTGGGTAAAAACTGTTAAGATTATTTGTGTTTGCACTTCACCCTTGAAATAATAGACTGTGTCATTATCAAACTGCAGTGCATTCACAACAGTCTTTCTAAAATGAACAGCCTATACTTAAAAAAAAAAACACAATGATATCCTATGTGACATGACAGAGGCTGTCCGAATTTGAATACCCTAAATGCACGTCTCCACAGCCTGGCCGGGCTCATTTTTTAAAAATTTGGTTTGCCTGACCAGAATAATGCATGGTATCCCCACCAGAATAAAAAGATAAGCAGGTGAATGGAATGAGACCAGGGGTGAGATACATACACTATGAGTTACAACACACTCATCCACTGACACAGGTTCTTTGTTGTACTGTACATACATTGACATGAACTGACCTTGTTCTCTGGGTATCATTAGCATACCCAAAAACCAGGGGGTGTTCGTTTCTAAACTACATTAGTGAATGAAAGATACTGAACTGTTGCAAGGGAAGTGAGATTGTACTAGTATATCATGTCCTTGACAGTCTGTTTAATGCATAACCCTACCCATTTTTCTTTTTTTTGAACATTTAACCAAAAAAAGGGTGACAATGTAGAGTAACTGTCTGTGATTCCAGGACATGTTCACACACCAATTAAAATAATGGATTTGTCAGCAGAAACACTGCAGCAGTCATCTTGGCTGTAGTCGTGAAATAATGAGAAAACGAATTATTTCACTTTGTGTGCCACATCATTAATCACAACAGAAGGACTTGTTTAAAGCATTTCATACATCCTTTGATTCCTACAAAAATCTTTTCATTTTGGGAGGCCAGTGCAGCTTTTTGATACAGCGGGGCCCGACAAGCGACACATATTCATACTACAATGTGGGCTTTTGTCCTTGTCAAATTTCTCCCACATATAACGCTTTTCTCGTTCTGGTCGATTATATGCCAAATTCTTTACTCATTCTTTATATAATTTAATGCAATTGAGTCAGCCTTTAATAAAATAGAAACCCCATTAACTGTTTTTCTTTTTATGTTTTCTATAGACTGTTTACGATAACAAGGTGCACAACCTTTTTAATTGTGAAAAATGGGTGTATATATAGGGTGCTTTCACATAGGCCAATAGGTTACCCGTGTTGTTTCCTAATAAACGCCCCTCTCTAATAAAC
Source organism: Ophioderma brevispina (assembly GCA_023653785.1). Classification (NCBI taxonomy): domain Eukaryota; kingdom Metazoa; phylum Echinodermata; class Ophiuroidea; order Amphilepidida; family Ophiodermatidae; genus Ophioderma; species Ophioderma brevispina. The sequence continues at coordinate 103,869 of JAMKCH010052080.1, read as the reverse complement.
GGCCCTTGCTCTAATAAAAAAAATGCCCCCCTACGTGTTTGGATAAAACAATTCGAGCAATAGTTAAGCTTACTAAATCGCAATGATTTAATTGCCGGACTGTCGTAATCCGTATCATAATCGCTGTTGTCATCAATGCTTTCTACAACGTACACGTGCTTGTTTGTGGATTTTCATGTGTATATTCCATCTGGACTCCCCAGTAATCTGTTGAGACTGTGTAAGGTGATTTTGTGGGGATTTTTTACTTTTCCATTTTACTGTCATAAACGCCACCCGCCCTCTTTTTGAAAAATGCCCGCCCCCGGGGCGTTTATTAGGAACAATACGGTAACGTAGTCGACTCAAAGATGGTCTATATAGATAGAGAGCAAACCCGTTACGTACTCTTTAGAAATTCACCGTCTCCATGTTTTGCCGACCACAAAGAAAACCTGAGTACCAACAATAGACAGCATGGCTGCCTCCGCTTCTTCCACATACTGTGGGTGCCGTCTTTGCTTATACACTTATCGGTAGTGATACAATTAATGTATGTGTTAGAGTGGCTGTGGTAATAATAATGTACCTGGATCATTGTGCTCAGATACTCTTTTTTTCATCAAATGCAATCGCGCTTATGTGAACAGATGTATTCATTAGGGCGGTTTATTTAAATCAAGACGAACTGATGTGTCATTTCATTCGTTGTGTGGCCATGGGTAATACAAAAAGTTTAACCACCAACCCAATAGCACCCAACACCACATCTATATTTGGCGGATTGTTTGTATCGATTTAACATTATGTGTGTATACAAGCACCCAAACTCTGAAAATATTCCGGCATATTCACAATGTCAGCGCCCAGCACGGACACTGGTTTTGAATGCGTTTCATTCACCACCCCCTTGGTCAGACTTGCCTCCAGAACAACCCAAGCATTCATGCAGATAATCACAAAAGAGTAAAGCTCAGAAAATATCTAAATTTTCAGGTGAACCAGTTGCATTTATGGTATTCTTAGAAATTATTTGCATGGCTTATATGATCTGGTGACCAACAAAGTTCCAATTCACATAATTTTAACCTTGCCTGAATACTTGAAGAAAAATCCTCAGAAATCAGCACCTTTCTCAACCAAATGACCCTAGAATGGGTAAGGGTTTCCACATCCTCATTGGTCTAACCTACCTTGACGCTACAGTCCGCAGTATCCCTATCGATCTCCTGGATGGGCGGATTGGGTCTGATGGTGGTCGCCCTGCCTTGGACCTTGGCAGTTGTGGCCAGCCCATCTTGCACGCTCAAAGGCTGTGACCTTGATAGGAAGGCCACGGTCGACCTCGGCATACTTAACGCTGGCGTGGGCCATAACTGTCTCTTCTTTCATAAGATCGTGTGGAACTTTCCCCGCCAAACGCCGGTTTTGGAGGGCCACTGGCCGTTGACCACATCATGGATACTGGGGTCTGCAAGTCCCCGTGGGAGTCCCAGGCCTGGTCAGTCTGGATGATGGGACTGTCAGCTGGTTGAAGGCGGATCTTCCGCTGTGATTTTGACTTCCTGACGAACCAATAGTTGGTCATGGGCCAATTCTGTCTGTGACTGTGGAGAGCAAGCATCATTTCTCAGTTTTTAAAAATGTATAGTTTGTAACTACTCACAACTTAAGGTTATGGAGATATAACACAAACATCGTCAAATGTCAAAGGCCATCACTAAAGGTTAAATCTTAAATATTGCTCCGATTTCTTCAAAATGGGCTCAAAATTGGTCATCTTTCCTCAGAACGTGCAACAAAAACAATTTGCAAACCTCTACATATTTTTAAATTCGGCAAGATAAAAAGGTCAATGGGGTTTACTTGTTTGTCATTTAATATCGTAAAACAAAAGTACAAATGAGAGTGCCAACTACATTCGTTGCAATCCCTGTGGAAAGTTTAACAATTGAGACCATTGTAAAGAAATCTGTGCAATATAAAGATTTAACCTTGGGGATGACCTTTGACATGGAACAATTGTTCTTTTTAAAGCATCCAGCATTTTCCCCCCTCCTGGAGTTCCCGCCCACACTTTCTCGAGGGGGCACCCCCGCTAACTTTTTCATTAATCTTTATAGAAGACAAATCCACTGAGAAATGATTCTCTGTTCTCCACGGTCAAGGAATTGCCCCAAAGCCCCAACTACAATCTTTCATGATTTTCATCAGTGATTATCTCTCCTACTATATCCGTACTCTACTCCAATTGAAGTTTAAATAAGAATAATCTTGTACATGGGACGGCATACTAAAATGAAAAATGTAAATAGTGTTTCTGACTCAATGATCACACTGGATATAAAATACAAACTTCACATAAAATTATAAAAAAATAATCCTTTTTAATTGTAGGTTAATTTTTCATAAATCATGGTTTTTTTAGACCACATGCTTTCTACAATGTTTAGAGGGCATTCGTGATCCACATCTCGTCCCCCCCTCCCCCAGACTGACTTACAAAGTGAGGTTTTAATATCATCTGAACCGTTAGCCTTGCTAGGTGTAGTCCTAATCTAACGTCACCTTTCTTTGCGTGCAAATTGGTGGTATCTGTAACGAAATATGCGTCATGCCTATGGAGTGTGGGAAACCATCGATTGCTCATAACAACAAAACTGCAGATCGGGTCAACTAAATTTTGTGAATAAGCTTTTCTCAAGGATATCTATTGAACGGAATGATAAATCATAATCAGAGGTGTTGGAATCACGAAATGCAAATGCACCTTTAATATTTATATGGGCGCAGCCATCTTTCTTTATGATCTGATGGAAAGGGTAGGGAATTTCTTGTATTAGTACAGATCTCTCTAGATTCTTCTCTAATCTGGAATAAAATATAAAAGTTTAATAGTACCAAGTAATGTTGCCCATGTTCAAAATTTAATGCTGCAAAAAACCCAACCAACCTCAGTAACAGCTGTAAAGTTTCTTGAATTTACAAAAGCTTTAGCTATTAACTATTCCTTAAAGAGACCTGGCACATTTTAAAATGTGCGCCCTCAAGATTTTTCAAAATCGATATTTTTTGCATGGTGGTAAAACTTTTATATACAAAAGCCCTCACCGCTCAATTATTAGACCAAATCATCTTCCTTATGGGTAATCGAACATTTTTATAATTTAAGTCACCGGCAACGGTTAAAGTGGTTCAGCTAACTACGAAAATGGTCTTTAAAAACACAAAACACGCACTCCGTTTGCATGTTTCTCACAGTATGCACACTGTTTGACCATCTATACCCTTTGTGTTTTTAATAGCAGTGAGTATAAGTCAAAAATTTCATGTAATATACACATTTGTTGATTAAAGTTATGGAAAACTTAAACGTTGGCCTACAATATCCTGATATCTTTACTCCTCATATCAAGTCCCCTATCTGTTTTTGGGGTTATGTTTATTTTATGTTAAAATATATCTCTGTTCTTCCAATGGCCTAGACTATCATTTGAGAGCAAACTTGAATAAATTTCATATTTTGTGAAATCTGCCAGTGCCCGCTGCTTTAAAAAAATTAAAGAGGACCTGAGGAGATTTCCAGAAATAAGCGCCCCCCAATTTTTTTCGAACCCGGGTTTTTTGCATATTTGGAATGCTTTCCAATGTATAAGATCACACCTGCAGTGAATAAGCCGAATACGCCCTCTTTATGTAATAATATGAATGATTTAGTACTTTCGGTAGCACATAAGGACCTGGGCCTAACTTTGGCAAAGAGATTTCTCCCCTTAATATGGGAAATTTTAAGGTGTTTGTGCGTAATTTTGTAAGTGAATCCCTTAACACTGCAGGATTTAAGGGTCAACTTCTAAGACACACCTCAGTCATAGGTCCTTAAAAGTTGCCCCTTGTGACAACAATGCCATTGTGATAGAGCAAGGATCAAATTTTGAAAAAGTATTGTTTGGTTGCTATAAAAATGTTTTCCAGTAACAGCATAAATATGGTCAAAATATTGCACTGTAGCAGAGTCAAAATCTAGCAACGTTTGAGCATTTCACTTGTTTCCTCCTTCCTTAATATACGAGAAGCCCTTCAGTATAATTGTTACAAAATTGGTAATGTGCTTTGTGAATTACAGTCCTGTACTTAATAACTTGAAGAGTGTATGACAATATTTTGGCACACTAAACATGGGCTGCCAAGAATAGTTAGTGCAGGTAATTGTAAAATTTTAATTAATATGTCCAACAAAATCCCCATGTGTGATAATTTGCTGTGGGAATCCGATCTTCCTTTATTCCGCGAGCACTTGAGAAAAATTACCACAGATTAAAAAAAATTTTATGGAAAGAAGTCAAATTTTAGAGAAATGAAGAACTATATACCTGGGGAAAAGCATGTTAGCTAACTTGCAGTGGAAAATCAAATAAAGTTCTTTTAGAGCCACTATTGGGTTCTAACCCATGACCTCTGTATTGTGAAGGGATAGAAGGTCACTTGTTTGTGTACCCAGTTCCAATCTATTTAGTCCTCATTTCATGTGGCACAGTTCAGAAATGTCCATTCATCATTGTGGTAACCTCTCTATTGGCCTGGGAACCATGACTGGTCATAGCACACATGGCATTAATTTCTCCAACAGGTCATACCAGTGTCATTCAGGTGTTTTTTCAGGTGCAATGCCCCTGGTGTTAATGCCAAAAAACATGCATAATCAACCACCATTTTCGGCTATTAGAGGTCCTTCTTTTCGTCCCCCTGGTTCCCCCTTCAAAGGCCAGGTTTTTCTCGATAGCCAGTGCATGCCTGTATTGCCTCGAACTATACCCGTCACTGCAGATTTTACGCTAACGCCTCTTCATAACATGACATAGCCTATGCCCAGGAACCACTGTCTTGAACTGCAATACTGCCCTCTAAACTTTAAGAATGCACTTTGATATTGGTCATTAAAAATTACCATGTACACATTAGCATGTACAGTGATCATGAAACGTAAATTACATTTTATTCTAGTTTGGTTCTGAGAACTTTCCTCCTCTTTTTAAAGCCCCCGCCCATTAAGCAAAACATTTCGTTCTAGAAAACAGGACAGACTGGCCCTGATCAATGATAATCGACCAAGATGATCCAAACCACAGAGGCACCTCAGCTAAGCTTTGGACTGTTAATAAGCAAGGAGAGCTATGCGTAAGCACTCTTAACTCTATAGAAGTTTTTCACAAGAAAATAGGATTAAGTTTGTTTCTAGGTGATCAATGTTCATCAGTGGTAACAAATGTCCTTAAAAATACCTGTGGGCAAGTACATGCGGGTCAAATGAGACCAGCTATTTTGTGTTTTGTGGCTATTAAGTTTTGCCGTAATCGGTTGGTATTGATTATGATGTGCTATGGTGGGTGATTTAGCGACGGACAACTGTAACATGCTTGTCATCGAGGTTTACAAGAACAAGTGGGTTCACTATTAAGTAGATGTGGCTATTTATTTGTGACAGTAATCATCCCAGCCAAATCTTGATAACCTTCAGGGTGCGACAACAGGAAAATACCTGTGTTCCTGACATAGTAATGTGGGAAGAATTACGAGTTGATATTGGAAGCATATTACTCATATCCCTAACTCACTCCCTGTTTTAGCCCATGGGCAGGAGAGAAGGAGAAATAAAGGAAGAGAGCACGGGAAGGGTGTGAGGTACAGTGTGGATTTCGAACCAGGGAACCCTGGGGCACACCAGCCAGCCAGTGATTCATACCACATTTGTATTTGGTTTGCTGACGCAATCACAATCAAAAACGAATGTGCATTCTCGGGCCTTGGCACTGGCATGATTTTTCAGCACTGCATGTGTATCATTGGTTGGTGAGATTTCCCCCAGGGTTGGATTTTGAATACTATTATGATAGGCTAAGATTTCAACCTTTGCTGGGAATATACCTCAATGCCTTGACCAGACTACAAATGTGTAATATTTTCTTGTTTTCTCTATATTTACAAGAAAAAACATTTTGTTCGTTATGCAAACAATCTTTGCCACAAAAATGTACCTAATTTTTATTGTCCTTGGAATTAACACCGAAGTGTTGTTTTGAATCAATCCCATAATGCATTGCTATGTGCCTAAGATTGTTCTGTCCTAAACACACCATCAATAATTTAGGCATAAAAAGTGCTCAAGAAGTTTAAGAACACCAGACTGTTCATTATAGCTATTATCATGCTAAAAATACTATTACCATACTAAGTAGTGTTTGGGGCTAAACTGAAGTGTAAAAGTCATGGTTTAAGAAATGATTTTTTTTGTGGGATCACCCCCCATCACACTCCTGACCTTATTGGTGTGATATTTCCAAACCTGTGCATTGTGGAATGACTCAATACACCTTCTGAATAGATAATATAACGTGGCTTTTGGATATGTGGTAAAAATGTACCTAGTCATGTCATGTCCAGAAGTGATGAATTTATGTTTTGCGGGTGTTTACCACCTAGAACCACTTGTTTGGTGAATATTTATGATCTTTCCCTGGACAGGCCCTTGCACTGATTGTTGGGGGGGGGGGTAATTTTTTTAAGGGGGGGGGGGGGGGGGTGGGGGGGGGGGGGGGGAAACGTGTGCACTTGCCAGACACGAACTAGCATGACGCTCTTGCCCACTGAGCTATCAAGGCAGGTTTGGTAGAAGACCTGATAGATATCTATATTACTAAAAAAAACCAACAACTTGTTTGTTGTTTTTGTGGGTTGTCCGGCTATAGGCTTTCGCCGTCCTTTAACGTACAGATATGAATTTTGGTATGGTGGTAGAGCGCCGACGTACGAGGTTTGTGGTCATGTTTTTCGAGGGGGTCATGTGGGGGTCCAAAGCGCATCCAGGGGGTCATTATTGGATAACTTGGCCGTCCTTTGACATATGGATTGAGATTTGGTGTGGTTGGTAGAGTTTTGCCGTCGAGTTTAGTGGTCATTTTTTCGAGGGGTCATTTGGGTCAAGGTCTCCAGGGGTCATTCTGGATAACTTGCCGTGCTTTGACGCTTGGATATTACTTTTGTATGGTGGTAGAGTTTTGCCGTCCGAGTTTAGTGGTCACGTTTTCGAGGGTCTTTTGGGGTCAGAAGGGCATCCGGGGCCATTATTGGATCTTTGGCCTTGCATTTGAACGTATGGATAATGAGGTTTTGGGTGTGGTAAGTTTCACTGTACGAGTTTGTGGTCACATTTTCGAGAGGGCATTTGGGGTCAAAGGCAATTCCAAGGGGTCTATTGGGTAACTTTGGGCATGCTTTGACATGGATATGAGTTTTTTGGTGTGGTGTTAGAGTTTTTGGTCCAGACAAGTTAGTGTCACACTTTCGCAGGGGTGTTTGGGGTCCAAAGGTCTCCAAGGGTCATACATTGGTAACTGGGCTGTGCTCTTGACATTTGGATATGAGTTTTGGTGTGGTGTAGATTTTCGCCGTACAGTTTAGTTGTCACGTTTTTGAGGGGTCCATTTGGGGTCAAAGCTCCAGGTCATTATTGAGTAGCTTGGCTGTGCTTTGACGAATGGATATGAGTTGGTATGGTGGTAAGTTTTCGCTGACGAGTTGTAGTGGTCACTTTTCCCCGATGGGTCATTTGGGGTCAAAGGCATCCATGGGTCATTATTGTGTACTTGGATGTGCTTTGACGTATGGATATGAGTTTTTGGTATGGGTAGAGGTTGGCTGTACGAGGTTTGTGTGCATGTTTTTCGATGGGTCAGTTGGGGGTCCAAAGGTCATCCAGGTTTCATTTTCGCGTTACTGATCATGCTTAATAACTGACTTAAATGTCCGGACTGCTATTTAGGTTAATACAGTGCCTTCTGAAAACATTCCAGTATACTGATCTCTAGCGGGTATAACTCGCTAGCGGGGGCCCCCGCTCCGCAGCGCGGCTCTCCCGCTAGGTTATCTGAAGATGAGTCAATATTTCATCCTTGTCCTACCTGGAGAACTAAGTCGTTCAAAAAATTTCACCTTTGTTTGTGTGTTCCTATTGACATTGTGACAGGTTCCCTTGGCTCTCCATGCAATGCATGAAATGCTCCTGTAGCCCTGCAATTCAAAACAAGCCATACAATTAAGGAGGTCTGAGATGCCTTTGCTATGAGTCAAACATGCCTAGTCTTTTTAGTCTTAATAAAAGTAATTCTCAGTTCTTGGAAGACATCAACCAGGAGTGGATTTTAAGGAAAAAAGTTCACTGTAAGCAAAGTTGTTTGGGACTCCACAGTTTTGTGAGTAATGACAGATAGGTCCTTTTGTATGGTTTGGGGGGGTTTTTGGTAAGGAGGCCCCAAAGCAGGTGCCCATATACAACTCTCAATGTCTAATGCTTTAATCCATCCTTGACATCATCTAGAAAACACGACTTACAGATAGGCCCATTTAGCCAGGATTTTGTTAAGGGGGAGGAGGGCCTTTTTTTCAAAAGGGGTTTTCTCAAAATCCCCCCCCCCCCCCCCGGATAATGGTTGGGAGAAGCCCACAATTAGGCAAAAGTGGACAGGTTTCCCAAAATGTTAACCTTTTGACTAACAAGCATAAATTTTCTGGCGCCTTTCTTAGCCCTTAAGGTTGTTCGGGTTTTTTTTTTAATTTGGGGGCATTGCCCTATTCACACCCCCCCCACTGGTTAAGGGCTTGGTAACAGACTTTTTCAAATTAACATTGAAAGGTTTGTAGGCCAAATACAGCATACAGAAAAAACTCTTACACACCGCGTACATTTTGCAAGCGCTCGCCCAATATGCATTATGCAACAATGTAAAGTGCTGTTGCCAACAGCTGTATATGAACCCATTATTAGAACCCCTGGGTGTTTGTTTTTTTGGGTCATAGTTTGGTGTTTGGAAAATTTTTATTGAATAGGTTGGGGATGTGTTGACAAGAAGTCTGGTGAAACTCTTGAGTCACAAGGCCCAGTTGCTAAAAGAGTAGTCGTGAACAGTCGCCCTATTCTCAGTCGAAACGAGGCGCAACGATAGTGGAGCGGGGTGTGAGGGAGGGTGTGAGTAAGAAACATGGGCGGCGGGGGGGTAGAGAGAGGGTGTACGATATGCCGTTACTTCAATTCCTCCTTATGTAACTTCTTTTTCCTTCTCCTCACTCCTAGTCTTACCAAATCTCTCTCCCTCAAATCTCCCCCTGTTGTCTCCGCTCTCTTCTTACTCACCTCTTCTCACTTCGCCTCCCCCGCACCCCTTCACCCTTCTCCTTGGTGGTGTTGTTTCTTTCTTCGGTTTCACCGTTCTCAATTTGCTTTAGGTTCTTTTTTTGGAACCCCGCCTTCTTTTCCTTTTTATCCTTTTCACATCCCCTGCTTCCTTTTTAGCCAGCCTCTTATTTCCCCTTTGACCCATTTCAGCAGGAAGGAGAGTTAAAAGGTATGAGGATGCCAGATGAGACAGGTACTCATGACAGGTATTCCGCAGGGTACAAGGATTGGCAGCTAAATAGAGTAATGTGATGGAATGCCAATGTTACCTCTAGGGATCAACTAGTTAGGCATTGTCTAGAGAAGCACCACTAACTCTGGGGTTACATCTTCAGATTCTCGCTATTTTCTTAGGCCCATCAATCGCGGGCTTTGTCAGTAAATTCCCGGAGTGCCGAGTGGCCGTGCGTGTGGCTCTATTAGCCGTAGCTCCTCTTGTGTGTATGGAGAAATGGCCCTTTATTGGGAGGATACGTGGTAGTGGTTTAGAGTAAATTACCGGTGTTTGTCTGTTATGTTAATTATAGGTGGGTGCGGTGAATTGTATTTTTTTTTGGGGTATAGGAGGTTTAATTTACCAGGATTTACTGCAGGTGGTGTGTGGTTACAAAGGTAACCAAAGAATCGGGCTTTGGCGATGCATTATCACAGTGTTCAGTTGTCGATTCGAGATTGGGGGGAACCATAACAAAAAGGTTGTGGTGTAGTGATGAAGAAAAGTTGGAGAAAGAAAGTGTGAAGAGCAGTAGGAGTGGTGGGGGCACCAGACCTTTTTCTGGGGGGGCCAAAGTGAAATTTTGGGGGGTAAAAGTGAAATTCTGGGGGGGGGGCAAAATATAAAAATCTGGGCCCACAAACACTATTTTTTGCAAAATTTGGTGAGTTTTGCACCAAATCAATTATTTTTGCCCAAAAAATCTGTCATTATTCTTCTGACCGGGGGAAGGAAAACCTGGGGTCGGGGGGGGGCAGAAAAAAATTGGGGCTGCCACTGGTGAGGAGGAAAATTATGGTGGGAGATTTGTCTGCAATTTGTGAGATAAGAAGGAAATATCTCACCACAGCCAGCTATTCACTTAGTACTGTTTTGCTTGCAATAAATTGAGGACACTTGTACATAAAGGGTCCATGACTCCGAACGCTAAATAGCCTCGTTCCCCAGAACCCACCGAGTTTTACGGAAAGTGGAAAAATGTTTGGTATCAGAAGACAGCTACTATTTTTCCCATTACCCTTTAAAATCGTAGGGCTAAAGTATGTTGGTGTTGTGGAAGTATGAGTGAAACTGTACTCCATTTTTGTCGACCAATTTAATTTTAGTACACATACTCTAGGGATTACAAAATCTCATTTTTAGCTCTCACATCAAAAGGGGGTGAAATATCGGCACCAAAACTTTACAGATGGGGTTTTTGGAGTTAAAGGTCCCCATTCTACCGATGAAAAATTTATAGACTTAAATCGGGGTCATCCCCCCTTTAACTGAGGCACTGACCTACCTGAAATGAAAGCCTGGGATCAAGAATCACTAGACAGACTCTTAATTTAGTTGTCTAGTCACTAGTGCTGGTTTTCACTTCCATGCAACAGTCCATTGACTGCAGTACCTTGTCTGCAATCCCAAAACGTCTGTGCCCATTTTCCCCTAACCCTGACTGCGGCCCCTGATATTATGAGAAAAAATTTTAGGATTGCAAGAACCAATCAATTATTAGTGTTTACAAACATAACTGAATGAAGCCAATGTAAAAAAAAAAAAAAACCATCGTGACCGATATTCATATTAGACACAGAACTCTGACAACGACAGTCATTTGTATTGCGATCAGGACCCTTATTGCCCAGTAAACGTACATAAAGCATTTGATGATACCCCCATGTTGTGAGCACGGACAGGGTAGGGTATTGATCTTGTCATAAATCTAATGCTTTCTCTTGTTTAGCGGAAAATCGAGTATCACAGGTTAGAGCATCATAGGTGTAGTAGAAAACATGACCAACACATCCATCTACAAACGCCTACCCACCCACACTGTACACATACACACATTAGAGCCTTGTTTCCTAAACACGATGTGATGTCACTGGTGGCAGAAAAATGCACTGCCAGACAATCATGTGCAGGGCCATTCATGGACCCTATGCAGTATTTTTTTTGGGGGGTGCGGAACTTCCAAAAAATGGACTGTGACTTTTGGAAAATTCTACACAACAGGGACTTGCTCAAAATTTCTCTAAAATTTTGGACCTTGGAATTGTGGGATAGCAGAAAACTCAGGTCACTGTTGGGGAAAAAAACCCTCATTAATAATAAGGAATTTAACAGATTTTTCCTCAGTCTTATTATAAAAAACACCTCAAAAGACAAAGATTGTACAAAAAGAATAAATAACTGTCTGGAAAACCAAACATGTACAACCAAAATACAAAAGAACAAATCTACAACAGGTAATGAAATTAGTGGTACCAAATAATCATTTTCAAACAAGTGCAGAAAATGTTCATTATTTTTATCAAGTCCTCTGCCTTCTGTGTTGTTGATGCCTGAAAGGCCAATTTCACACCAAACATCTCCGCGTACTTTCAAGATTTCATCAGAAAAATGGAAAGAAAGTGTGCAGCTAGTAGAGTCTGCCTGTTGTCAGTTCGCTCTGTTTCTCAATCTGTTTATGCCAACTGTATATGTCTGCTGTTGTGAGTCATTCTGTTTCTCACTCTGTTTGCCCATGTTACTATGGGCTGCCTGTTGTCAGTTCGCTCTGTTTCTCACTGTTTGCCCATGTTAATATGTCTGCCTGTTGTAGTTCATTCTGTTCTCACTCTGTTTGCCAATGTACTATGTTGCATGTTGTCAGTCGCTCGGTTCTCACTCTGTTTGACCATGGTACTATGTCTGCCTGTTGTCAGTTCGGCCTGGTTCTCAATCTGTTTGCCCATGTTCTATGTATGCCTGGTGTCAGTTCCTTCTGTTTTCTCACTGTTTTGCCAATGTTACTATGTCTGCCTGTTGTGAGTTCATTCTGTTTCTCACTCTGTTTGCCCATGTTACTATGTCTGCCTGTTGTGAGTTCATTCTTGTTTCTCACTCTGTTTGCCCATGTTATTACTATGTCTCCTGTTGTTCAGTTCGCTTGTTTTCTCACTCTGTCTGGCCCCATGTGTACTATGTCTGCATCGTTGTCAGTTCGCTCTGTTTCTATACTCTGTTGCCCATGTTACTAGGTCTGCATGTTGTCAGTTCGCTCTGTTTCTCACTCTTGTTGCTCAATGTAATAGTAGCCGGTTGTTGAGTCATTCTGTTTCTCACTCTGTTTGCCCCGTTACTTGTTGCCTGTTGTCAGTTCGCCTTCTCACTCTGTTGGGACCATGTTAATATATGCCTGTTGTGTAAGTTCGCTCTTGTTTCTACACTCTGTTTGCCCATGTACTATGGTTCTGCCTGTTGTGAGTTCATTTGTTTTATCACTCTTTGCCATTGTTACTATGTTGACTGTTGTCAGTCGCTCTGTTTCTCACTTGTTTGACCATGTTGTTACATGTCTGCTGTTGTCAGTTCGCTCTGTTTCTCACTATGTTTGCCAATGTTACCTAGGTCGGCCTGGTGAGTTCATTCTGTTCTCACTCTGTTTGACATGTGAATTGTCTTGCCTGTTGTCAGTCGCTCTGTTTCTCACTATGTTGCCCTGTTGTTACTATGTATGCCTGTTGTCAGGTCGCTCTGTTTCTCACTCTGTTTGCCCATGGTACATGTCATGCTGTGTCACAGTTCATTCTGTTTCTCATTGTGCCCATGTTACTATGTCGCCGGTTGTGAGTTCATTCTGTCTCACTTCTGTTTGCCATGTTACTATGTCTGCTGTTGTGAGTTCATTCTGTTCTCAATCCTGTTTGCCCATGTTACTACATGTCTGCATGTTGTCAGTTCGCCTGCTGTTTCTCACTCGTTGACCATGTTAACGAGTCGGCCTGTTGTCAGTTCGCTCTTGTTTCTCACTCTGTTTGCCCTGTTACGAGTCGCCTGGGTGTCTGTAGTTCGCTCTGTCTCCTCGGTTTAGACCATGTACTATGTCTGCCTGTTGTGAGTTCATTGTTTCTCACTCTGTTTGCCATGTTACTAGGTCGGCTGTTGTCAGTTAGCTCTTCTTCAATCTGTTTGCCCATGTTACTAGCTGCATGTTGTCAGTTCGCTCTGTTTCTCACTCTGTTTCTTTGGCCATGTGACTTTGTCTGCCTGTTGTGAGTTCATTTCTGGTTCTCACTCTGTTTGCCCATGTACTATGTATGCCTGTTGTCAGGTTTCGCTCTGTTCTCACTCGGTTTGCCCATGTTCTAGGTCTGCATGTTGTCAGTCGCTTGTTCTCACTCTGTTTGCCATGTTACTATGTCTGCCGGTTGTCGCAGTTCATTCTGTTCTCACTCGTCGCCCAATGTGACTAGTCTGCCTGTTGTGAGTCATTGGTGCTCACTCTGTATGCCCATGTTACTATGTCTGCCTGTTGTGAGTTCTTTGTGTTTCTCCACTCTGTTGCCCATGTTACTATGTCTGCCGTGTGTCAGTTCGCTCTGTCTCACTCTGTCTGCCCATGTTACTATGTCTGACTGTTGTGAGTTCATTTGTTTCTCACTCTGTCTGCCCATGTTTACTATGTCTGCCTGTTGTCAGTGCGCTCTGTTTATCAATCTGTCTGCCCATGTTACTATGTCTGGCATGTGGTGAGTCATTCTGTTCTAACTCTGTTTGCCCTGTTACTATGTCTGCTGTGTCAGTTTCGCTCGTTCTCACTCTGTTGCCCATGTTAACGATGTCTGCGTTGTCAGTTCATTTGTTCTCACTCTGCGCTCCCATGGTACTATGTCTGCCTGTTGTAAGTTCGTCTGTTTCTCCACTCGTTGCACATGTACTATGTCTGCCTTTTGTCAGTTCGCTATGTTTCTAACTATGTTTGCCCATGTTCTATGTCTGCCTGTTGATTCAGTCATTGTGTTTCTCACATCTGTTTGCCCATGTTAACTATGTCTGTCGGTTGTCAGTTCTGCTCGTTTCTAACTTCTGTCTGCCATGTTACTATGTCTGACTGTTGGTCCAGTCGCTTATGTTCTCATCGTTCTTGCCCATGTTACTATGTCTGCCTGTTGTCAGTTCGCTCTGTTTCTCACTCGTTTGCCATGTTACTAGTCTGCTGTTGTCCAGTTCGCTCGTTCTCACTCTATGTCTGCCATGTACTATGTCTGCCTGTTGTCAGTTCGCTCTGTTTCTCACTCTGTGGCCCATGTAATATTGTCGGCCTGTTGTCAGTTCGCTATGTTGCACTCTGTTGCCCATGTTATATGTCTGCCTGTTTTGTCAGTTCGTCTGTTTCTCACGTATGTTTGCCCATGTTACTATGTCTGCCTGTTGTGAGTGCATTTCCGTTTCTCACTCTGTTCTGCCCATGTTTAAATATGTCTCCTGGTGATTGTTCTCCCTATCTTGTTCTTTTCTTTCTCTACTTTCGCCCATCTTTCTTTTTCTTGATCATGCTCTTTCTCTCCTTTTCTTAATCCCCTGGGCACTACCTGTCAGTCTATCGGCATCTTAAGCTCTATTGTAATAAGCCACTTTCGCAATTTCAGATTAAGATGCTTGTGGGTAATATTCGCGACTATCTTTTTGGAGAAAACAAAACTGAGGCTACTTGCATAATTTCAATGTGGTGAACTTGCCTCTTTCACAAAATGTCTCGTACTTGGGGTTTATAATTCCTTCATGACAGTGATTAAATACAGTTAAATATGACATTAAACAAACATGGACATTAACAACATGACAAGAAAACCTGTTTAAACAACCGAGTTTAAGTAATTTTTGTGGAAAACGACAAAGTTCACCGCATTGAAATTGTACAGTAGCCTTGTTTTGTTCTATCTCACAAAATTGTAGGATATTACCCACAATGCATCTTGAAATCTGAAATTGCAAAAGGGCTTATTGGTTTCTTGGATTGATGTACAATGTCTTCACTTACAGACCAGTCTAAAAAGTAAAAGAAAGCCTCTGTGATTTAATTTTGTTTTTAATAAGCATTGTGGAGCTCTTCATATTTTGGTTTTGTAATGTTTCTTTTTTTAAAATTTTAGTTTTAAGAATTGGAAAACGCTTTGAATCTAGCTCCTCTCACTCCATAGCTCTCGAGGGGTTCCGCTCCTCATATCTCGTCTGCGGATAGGGTGAGATTTACCACTAGAATCTAGTGTATTGAGATTACACCCAAGACCACAGGGGACAGGTTTAAGTGGATACACTCGAGTGTGAAATGATGCGCTAATGTATTTCAGTCGTTTATTGTCTAAGTTTCGGCCAATATAATTTATATTTTGTATTTAGGAAGGGGATGACCTATAATGATTCTAGCAGAAGCTAAGACGAAGGGTGAAAACGCCAATGATGAGAGAGAAACGCAAATTCATGGCATGCAGAGGATAATGTATAATGATAGGCCCTACAAATGAGAAGCAGATTAGACAACTATTTATATAGGAAAACTCAGAGAACTGGCAAGCATGTGAATTAAATAAAGATGAAACAATATTACGGTCATCAACCCGGGGGTGGTTCCCTAATTTTTGCTGGTTTATTGTTAGATACAACATCGTGGTTATTTAATTAATATGCAAGATCAAAATCATAAAATGCTATCTTTTTTCCCAGTTGTTGAAAATTATGAAAATAGTTATTTACTTTGATGGGCACCATGTAAATGTTCAAAAGATTTCAGACTTCTTTCCCTGAAGTCAGTGAAATAGAGTTTGCCTTCATTGGCCTAATCACAGTCGTGGGATCAAGCAACCACACACAGCAGCAATTGAGATAAAATCCTGAGAGTATGCGGCTTTGCCACCATTTCATCTTCATTATGATTACATATATGGATGGGAAATGTTTCATTACATATGCAATTTTGTTTTTGTGTTGGATTTGTAGAGGGTCTCCCGGGCTACCTATTCTATACATTTGTAATGTTCAAAAGCGGCAAAATTGGTAATACTTTCTCACGCAAACTCAACACAAATAATATAACGCAAATTCTGGTAAAAAAAAACAATCTTTTGCAAAGCGTTAGTAGAAACGAACTACAGTCCATTACCCCTGGCACTACCAGCACTATATTATCTATTGGCATCTAAGCACCGTTTTGATTGATACTTGGAAGCTAATATCATATAATGAGCAAATCAGAGAGACTGTAAGATGGTCGTAATGGTTTACACGAGTATAGAAAGCAAACTTTTTGGATTGTCTTCATAGAGGGCCACTCCATGTTTTTTGTCCTGTACTGAACCTCAGACAGGTTGTATCATAGGGATAGCACCCATGGGTTCACCAATAACCATTCCCGTTTGATTTCACACAATACCAACACACTGCCTGCCTCTCTTTTCCTTATTATTTTCCGTCCCTCTTTTGCCTCGTATCTAGTACTTTTCTCATTTCCTTCCAAATCTTCCCACAGTCTTCATCATACAAGCAGAGTTTAAAACACTTCCTCATACAACAAAATGATTGTTGTTCTTTTTCTTGTACCTTCTTATCTACTGTCTTTTGTCAATTGATTGTTTGGCCATAAACCTGCCTGATACAAAGACTATCACATGGGTATTTGTACACAGCAATTGTATCAAAAATAAGAAGTAAATAAAATGTTTTCTGATGATTGTTTAACCAGAGCTGGTGTGTAGTTTAACATGAGGAAGCCCATAGACTACAAGTCTTTACCTTCCCACCAGAAAACAAAAATTCAAATTTTTTATGAAATTATTTTACATTACACCACTTACAAATTTCTTTTCTTCTCCCTAGTAATTCACAGTAAGCTACACAAATATTTGGATGTTATGTTTCAATTGCTGCGAGGGATGGCCTCGTATTTTTTTTCCCCCACATTTGACTGAAAGTGACCAACTATCTTTCTCAATAGGGTTAAAATACAAAAACACTTTCTTCGCTATGGTCTTTGGGGAATTTATTATGGGGCAACCATGTTTGACCACAGTTGTAATAATATCCCTGAATTAGAATATAGCCCCCCCCCCCCAAGCCCCACACGCCCCCCCCCCCCCCCGCATGGTCTTCACAAGCAATCTTGCATCTGTGTACCCAAATCCCTCTAGCCAATCTCTGTAAAGGCAATTATAAATTTAATGTTACAATTCGGAGGGGAGACTACATAATCATTTTTTTTCCATCAGTGTACGGTTACACAGCCTGATAACATTTCAACTAATACTAAAAAATAACATAAGAAATTACACATAAAACCGCCTGTCGATCCAACCACATTTCATGATTTGATGTTCTAACATAGCGAAAGGATAAGGGCCGATGCAATATGGAGAGTTTTGAATTTCATTGCAATGAAATTCATAACCGAGGTCCGCTGATGTGTACCTTTTTCCTATCATTTTCCTTTTTTTTTTCATATTCTAGATTCCCAGCACTTGACATGTGTGTCCTGTATGAATCAATATCTTGCATGTACCTGAGAAACCTCCAAAGCATTGTGGGGAAATTGTTCAAATGTTATCCAGATTTGGGGTTTTTCGGTTAAAGCATAACTCTGGAGAATAGGACAAAAGAAAATGCAAGATAAGTCCAATAACACAGAAAATTGCCAATGAGGCTTGAATAAAGTCAACTTTTAGAGCTGGGTTAATTAACCCCCTGGGCTCTACCACCTATGATACAATCCTTCTGATTGGCTCATTACAGGACACAACATGAGATAGCCCTCTGAGTAACCAATCCCAATAATGCGTCTATATCTCTGGGTAAACCATCTACCATTCTTGCTACATTCTTTTTAAATACTCTTTATTACCTAATATTTGTATGGTATTTACCCCTTAAATTACCCATTAACAGCCACTTAAAAAGTGTGTAAACTACAATGGGGTTTCTTGTGCCTAAATTACTAAATCCCTTGCTCTTGTACAACTGCAATCAGATTTCCTGTGCAACACGAAAATTACAAGGAGTTCTTGTTCCTGTGCAACGCACTAAAATTACTATCTCGGGAACTGTAATCCCATTAACAATGCCCGCGGTGGGTACTCTACCCAAAATTTGGTACGGGTGTGCGTCCACCGTGTAAAAAAAATCGACCCATGTTATAGTGACCAAATTGTTACAAAATATGGACCCATTGTATATAGTTGGTTCCGAAATTTTCGAACCCTTTCTATGGTTGCTTTGAAATTTGGCACCATTTTCATAGTAATAGCAAAATCGGCCCATTCTCATAGTAAACGTTTTCCCAAAATCAGAAAATCAACCATTTTTCATTGTGATTTTAGCGAAAATCGGAAAATGGACCCATTTTTCATAGTAAAATGCGAACCAGAACTTGAAAAATGGACCCATAGTAGCAATGACCTCAAAAAGTGTTCCATCTTTATAGTAGCCTGTGGGGAAATGACCCATTGTTTATAGTACCAGGCGCTGAAAATGTGACCAATCATCGGCGGCACATATGTACCTACCCTTTTCCACTGAGTACCCCCCCCCCCCCCGGTTAATGGGGGTTTCTGTGTTGACACTAAAATTACTAATATCCCTTGATCGAGTTACAACTGCAGTAATATTTCTGTGCAACACTTAAATTACAAGATTTCTGTGCAACACAAAAATTACAAGATTTCTGTGCAACACTAAAATTACTCTCTCTGGAACTGTCCAACTACAATGGGCTTTTCAGCAAAACGAAATACAGAAAATGGAACAAGAACTAAATTGAAAACCTTAGGGGGAGGGGGGGGGGGCTTAATGTATCACATATTATATAGATAAATTCAATACTGGATTAAACCAAGCTTAGGAATGAAATTCCCTCTAGTGAAAACAACCAAATACATTTGGCAGCAGTTCTGCAATAGCAAGTCGTCCAAGTCAATCCATTGATCAAGTACACATTGTTCCAATTATCAATCAGTTAATTGGATCACAGATGTCCGTCACTGGTCCTCGCACACCAATTATTTGATCCTTACACAAAATTGCCTCTAAGTGTAATCAGTTGCGCCCGAGTTGGTTGAAAGCGAGTGAGCAGATCGCGAAATCTAATACGATTTGTGCGGATTAAATTTGGCCTTCAACGCGCGAGTGAATTGGAATGAGATGGGGCAGACGTAGCCATGCTTATATAAGATGTGTGATGACATTTTGTGTATCGTATTGTATTACTTACTTTTATTCCATAACCTCGTCTGTTTTCCATGAGTTATGCCGAAAAACTGTCACTGGACCACGATGAACCAAAATAAGTACATATACTAACAAACTGAATCTTTGTGGAATTGTTTATCTTAATTAGATACAAAAGTGCAAAATTATTCAACACAACTGGAGGTTATGAAACAAGGATTTTCCTGTTTTGCAATTCATTCATTGGTGAAAGTCGAACAAATAATGAGAATTTGTCCATGCTGTTACCCTTAAGACTGGGAGACTGTTGGTGTTTCTTAAAGGTTTGCAACCCTGAACTTAAACTTACCAGAAAGTGTAATGACACTAAACATAAAATAAAACATTTTACAATGTTGGATTTCCCCAACAAAGTGTGCTTATGTTAGTAGTATTGAGTACGGAAGAGTCAAAGCCACTATCGGTGATCCACCCAAAAGATTTAAAATATTTGACATTTGCAGGAGTAGGCTAAAAGTGAAGGATGCATTTGTAGAATTATTTTTTTTTTCTAAATAAAAAATACCAAAATGAAGTGTTCGAATATATGATCTCGCATCGATTGTGTTGTATCAAGTGTCCATATGGATAGGCAATTACTAAAATCCAATTATTGTTTCATTATGTTGCTGCAGCCCTACAAAATTTGTAAGGGTGTATTGACATTAGGATAGCTAATCTTTGTAAGACAACATCACAAAAGTCTGATTTTTTATTTGTGGAAAATTACTGATAGTGCCTTTAAGAGCATTTTCACAAAATATGAAATTCAATTTGCTCACAAATGATAGTCTAGGTCATTGGAAGAATAGAGATACATTTTACACATAAAAATAACATACCCCAAAACAGATACAGACACTAACAAGAGGCTAAAGACAACCAGGTAATTGAAGGCTAACTTTAAGTTTACCGTAACTTAATCAACAAATGTGTCCTACATTAATATCATAGACTCGTACTCATTGATATTAAAACCACATAGGTCACAGATGGGTCAAACAGGGTGCATGTCGTGGGAATCAACTCCGGTATGTGTTTTCCTGTGTTAAACGCCATTTCCATTGTCGGCTGAATAAATGTTGCTGGAGTCATTTTATTATAAAATCGTTCTGTTTACCCAAAAAGGGCGCTGATTTGGTCTTAATCATTTCAGGTGAGGGCTAATGTATATAAAAGCTCTACAGGCATGCAAAAAAAAAAAATACCAATTTTGAAAATTCTTGAGGGCACACTATTTTTCAAATGCACCAGTGTCTCTTTAAACATCACCAAATGTTTACTTGGTTCTCTTCATCAGATATGCCTGTATGCTCAATTTAGTCAAACCTTGAGTTGGTTGCGTGCCTGAATGATTAACAGATTGATCAGATTTCAACTTTGTTTTTAGCTCACTTGTTTGCTTGTCTTGTGTTCAGTCTCTGAGCTAACACTCAAGGACGTCTTGGTTGTCGCTGCCATTCTATTCTATTTTGTTTTTAATTGAGCCTGTCTGATGAAATTGGCTAACGCTACTGTAGTTCTATATCGGTTCAAGGTTTTGCAATGTGTCCAGCATCCCATTTACCTAATCAGTTGCAATTTTCTGCACGTAATCGTATGCAAAATTTAGGAAGGAATAATGCTTTTATGTACTGGAATACTCACAAAAATGGTGATGTCTCAACAGGAGACATATGCATGCAGTTCTTGTTTGTTTTTTGACATGTGTTTAGTTCTTGCTTTTATTTTTTGACCCCACAATAGGGGTGGCTTATACAGTAAAATACTGTAAAAAACTTACAGTATTTGACTGTAATTTGGAAATACAGCAAAATACTGTAAATTTTATGTTCAATTTCCAGGCCTATAATGACTCAATCTAAAAGTGGAGCCTTTATTCGAATTATAATGAGAATCAGCATTATTATACACAATTATGAATTTTCAATTATAAGATTAAGTACTAAAATTGACAGGAAAAAAATATTGTAAATTTTACAGGAAAATACTGGCAGCAATTCTGCCAACAAAATCCCGTAAAATTACAGCTTTTACAGGTTTTCACTCAAATTTACTGTATATTTTACAGTTTGATGTAATATATTTTACAACAAACTGTAAATTTTACAGTATATGCACCATAAAAATTTGTTGATAGGTCTGAAACGTTAGGGTGTTCGTCAGTGCTTTTTTATTCTCCACACATTTACAATCTCTATAATAATTCACCAAATATGTTTTTATATGTTTTGATTAAATTATTTTTTACAGTATACTGTAATTTTTATGGTAATTTGTTGGCAGAATTGCTGCCAGGATTTTCCTGTAAAATTTACAGTATTTTTTTTTTTACTGTATGTGTGTATGTGTAAGTTTGTATGTCTGTGCATCTGACTGTTCATTAATGCAATGTACCGACAAAATCAACCACCCATGAACTTAAAAGGTGCAACGAGAGATTTTGAGGCACCCAATATTGTGTCATAATAGTAATTTCATATAGATTAGACACTCAATAGATTTCTTACCTTGTATTTGGCTACAGAAATGTCTTTAAAAATTTGCTCCTATGCAAAATTAGAAATTTCACAATTTTTGTACCAATGAAACATTTCTCAGCTTAATCTTTCAGGTGGGGATATTTTGATGGGAAGCTTTACATCAGGCCTAAAATCATTACTTTCAAAATTTTTTAGGGATACCTGATATGTGGAATCTCTCGTTTCGCCTTTACACATGCCTGGATAAGAGCTCATGAGGGCTTATGGTGCTGTAAAGTTTTGCATCTAGATATTTGCATATTAGTGAATATAGTAATTTAGCTAATGAGCTAATTTAAATACAAACAAAATATGTGGGGCATTACAGGTCACATATCTCTTGAAAATCTTGACAAAAATTTAGATATGGGTGGGGACCCAAATACCCGCCCATGGTCGACTAACCAGGCCTGAATTCCAGTTACATGTCACCTTTTATTAAAGGCTTTAAATTATGAACTTTAATAATCAAGAAGTATGACAGGATTCAATAAAAATATAATTTATCATTATGAAATTGATGATTCATTGATGCATTTTAGTCCATCCCTTGTCTCTCTGTGCACATGCTTGTGGATGGTACCATGGTGCTTGATTACGGCATGGGTGGTGGGCTGTAAATAGCTGTGTTTTACACAACTTATGTTTCTATGACTTATATTGGAGTTTTCTTGCTTGAGCAAGTTCAACTTGATTTACTTGACTTAATATTGAGTACCAAATTAATTTTTCTTCTGTTTTTTTTTTTTTATATTCTCCAGGTTGCCAGCATGTCAACTGCATGAATTTTCCCACCGAATCTACCACAACAGGACCAATAGCACTGTCAATGAACAGCAGCGCCCCCAGGCAGACCATCACACTGCGACACCTGGATATGACAGACTGTATATCATTGGACGACAACGGGCTTAGAACTATTGCCATGAATTGCCCTGCCCTTGTCAATATATACCTCAGAAGGTGTATACAGATTAGCGATATAGGTGTGATGTACAGTATGAACCAATATGTATGATGTGAAAAGAGTGGTTGTCACTCAGCGACTGTCACAAAGTGACCGACTGTGCCTTGCGAGAGTTGGCCAGGCTGGAGTCGCACCTGCGATACCTGAGTGTCGCTAAGTGTGAACTCATCACGGACATGGGGCTGCATACATGCTATTGCCAAAAGTTGCTTCAAGTTGCGTTACCTCAACGTCAGAGGATGCATGCACGTCACAGACAAATCTTTGGAAGCGCTTGCTCGTGGTTGCCCCCGGTTACGCTCTCTGGACATCGGCAAGTGTCCGGCAATATCGGACAGGGGACTGGTGAATGTCGTTACCAACTGTCCAAGTCTACGCAAGCTAAGTACAAGGTGTAATTATGTTACGGATGTGACCATTAGGACATTAGCCCAATGTTGTCCACAGTTACAGCAGCTGAATGTTCAGGAATGCGAGGAGATCTCAAGAGATGCATATAGATTACTCAAAAGACATTGTAGGCAATGTATCATTGAACATACCAATCCTGCCTTCTATTAGCATTCAGTGTATTCTATAAGCAATAATTCTATTAGCATTCACATTGTATTCTACAGAGTGAGTCAAAAAAACTTGACCCTGATTGTGTCTGCATTTTTGATTTTTTAAAGGTGCAACGAGAGATTTTACATATCAGGTGTCCCTAAAAAAACCGAAACTAGTAATTTTTGTCCTGATGTAAAGATTTCCATCAAAAATATCCCCATTTGAAAGGATTAAGCTGAGAAATGTTTCTTTGGTACAAAAATTTTGAAATTTCTAATTTCGTATAGGAGCAAATACGAAATTCAGCCTGTGTTTTACATTGAAATATGAGCAAATCAAAATCATCTTCTTTCTCTCTATTAAGACACTTCTGTTGCCAAATACAAGGTAATAAATCTATTGAGTGTCTAATATATATCAAATTATTATTACGACACAATATGTGTCTCAAAATCTCTCGTTGCACCTTTAAGTAACATATATCTAACATAATGTGGTATCAACTAAAACCCTAGTTTATTATCTTGAACTTGCTGCAAAGATCATTCACATCGGTTAGGTATAGATCGAGGTACAGTCGTTTGAATCAAGTAGTCGGTTTTGTGCTCTGTCCACAGATTCACATTAAAATGAACGGCATTCAGCAATCAGTGTCCAGAAGAAAATCAACTATTTATTGACTGCAGAATAAATGTGACGCTATTTAACCCCACAAAATTTAGTCACAGTTTATTATCGATGCCCTCTTAGCATTTCTACATCCTCATCAATCATAACAATAATTTGAAAAATAAAGTGTCTTGATATATGTATCAGATTTGGAGGAGTTGAATGAATCATACCATGAAGAAACAGACATCGGTGACAACCTTTTGAGCTTTTAAGTATTGTCTGTATTTGTAAACCAAAATAAAAAAAAAAGTTTTTCAAATAAAACTTACCATTATCACTGCTTTACACCTTTAAGATACCAACTTTTAATTTGGACATGAACATATCTATACGTTTATCGATTTTGGGGGGTGGGAGTCATTTGCTAAGTTGGCCGTCGTGCTTCAATGGACTTTTTGGATTGGGGAAGCTGAACCTACTTAGTCAAGAGACTGTCTCGGCGGCCTTACTTATCCCATTGAAATTCTCTTTGCAGCATGTTAAAGATAATGAAATAGGATTTCTGATAATACCACATATGTTTTAGATATATATCTTATTTAAAAATTGACAATGGCAACATAATCAAAGTCAGTTGTTTGTTTGGTGGATCCGCATTCACTTTGTATTCTACAAGCAATCACTTTTGCATTCTACTTAAACTTTCACATTTTACACTGTTAGTACTCACAGAAAAGTGTTTATTTTCATATTCTCATAATTTGAATTTTATTGCAAGAATCACTCAGATACAAGTGTGGCTAGATTGCATGTTACAGATGTCATCCACAACTTGTGGTGTAGGATCACAATCAAGTGAATCCTATCAGTCATAGGGCAGCTATTTGTTATTACTATCTTACTGGAAATAAATTGATAGATTCAATTTTTACTTCATGGTTTCCTCTCAATTGGAAATAAGTAAAATTAAAATGTTAAAATTGAGGAAAGGCTTGACCAACAATCTATTGATTATAAGCCCAAAGACTACACCAGCTCACCCTTGTTCTACAGATTGAGGGTAGCAACTGCTCCCGGGGGGCCAATTGTATTCAAAGGTGGATATGATGCGTGAACATGGACTTCTGAAATGCACCCTAAACAAGTATTTCCACCAACTAAAAAACATACCCTAAACAAGCAGTTTTGTCTGTTTTTGCTACCATAAACAAGTCTTTTGTCAGTTTTATATAATAATATAATATAAACAAACCATTCTTATACGCGCTTACACACGATTCTCAAAGCCTGATTGCCAATTATTATAACGCTGCCGTCAGGAAATCGTCACAACATTTCGCTTCACCTAGGTGGCAGCTGGCTAAGCGCACGACCCTATCAGCACTTAGATTGTAATATCACCCATCACAGCTCCCACTTGTCGCTTTGGTGGACGAGGCCATTGAGACTAAGTATCTTGCCCCAACGGACCCAAACCCGTGGCCTCGGCGTGGCTCGAACTCACGACCTGCTGATCACGAGTCCTGCCGCTTTTCACTGGACCACACGCGCCTCATTACCCTAAACAAGTAAGCAATGCATTGTGTTGATAATATACCCTTATTATATGGCTTTGCTCATGTTACTTTACTTCCAAATTACAATATTTTTGATGATTTTCGTACCTCACAACTTCAGGGTTAGGAAAAAACATACCCTTTCTCCATATTTTGCTGTTTTTGACACCCTAATTGTGTTGCGATCTGGGAAAAAACCCGCCACATGGTGCAAATTTATATTTTGAGTTTTTGACTATCATTGCGAAGTTTGAAATATAAAGTTTCCATAACTTTTTACTTCTTTCTTCTATGATACACATATCAAAAGTTATGCCTTATACAATCTGACAAAAAATAAGGTAAAACATAACAAATTTTTAGGTATTTCCTTTATTTTCTCAAAACTGTCCTGTGCGACATGTGGCGGGTTTTCCCAGATCACATCACAATTAATGTACGCGCGTACATCGCCTTTTGGAAAAAAGAGACCCTTTTTACGTGTTTTCTTGTTCACGCATCATATCCACCTTTGAATACAAGTGGCCCCCGGGCAACTGCTGGATACATAGAACTATCTTTGAATTAAAGCAAGAAATTTGGAAAATATGTCAAATCATATAGATGAGGTGACATAAATGTTTACAAACACAAGTTAGCACCTGGTCTAATGACATGTTGGAGGTGGGAAGAATATGCCCATATAGTTACATCATTCAATAGCCTTATCACGCCCGATTGAGCACAAATTTTAAAAGCACAAGCCCTGCAGGTGCTCACGCATACTGCCGGGCAGTGCTTTGTTCGTTGCCCGGCGTTGACGTCACATGTCAACTCATCTAATGCTGGTAACAATTCAATTAGCAATGTCAAGGTATCAAAAGCAGTTTAAAAACTTCATTATTCTGCAAAAAAAAAACAGCCCTTGTATTTCAGTGGAAACCCAAAAAGTCCCATATCCCTTTATTTGTGATGTGATCTGGGAAAAACCCGCCACATGTCAAACAGTTTTGAAAAAATAAAGAAATAGCTTAAAATCTGTTTTGTACTTTATTTTTTGTCAGGTTGTATGAGGCATAACTTTTGACGTGTGTATCAAAGAAGAAAGAAGTAAACAGTTATGGAAACTTAATATTTCAAACTCTGCAGTGATAGTAAAACTCAAAATATAAATTTCCTACCATGTGGCGGGTTTTCCCAGATCGCATCACATTTAGAAATACTTGATGTAAGTAAGTTGCCATTTTCATTTCCTATTTAACTTCTTACACTAAAAGCCTTGCATACATCATTTCTGATAGGCTAATTACATCATGTATTCATTTCAATAGCCAATTGAAATGCAGCTTACAAACATTTAAACTATAGCCCTCCTCAGCCCTACCACCATTATTACCATTTTGTTGATTGGCTAAAAAAATCAAGTAAGTTCCATTGTGACCAATCAGCAGGTAGAACCTATGCATTTTATGGTGAGTACAAACATGCACAGTCCATTAGCAATTGAATGGCTAAAACTAGATCAGGTTTTCAATCCAGAACAAGAGATGTCTCTGAACTTAATTTTGGAATTTGTTAACATGGAACAAAGAGAGAGAAGTTGGTTTCAGATTTCTACTCATCTTTTTATATCATGAAGTGATACATGTTTTAACATGTTTGGTCTACATTACAGTTACAAACCTTGTATTCTGTGACACAAAATAATAAAGCTGTTATACAAACTTTGATTTTAACCCTTGTTGCTCTAAAAGGGTGACATTTGTCACGGAAATTAAAAAAATGAAATAATCGAAAAATAATGCATTTTCACGACCATATTCTGAATCAAGCAGAAAATTCATTCAAATGAGTACAACAAGCCTAGTCTTAATCAGTGATTTTTCGATATGGCTTCCCAAATGACCTCACCCTTTTTGGTAAAGCCAAAAACCACTGTCTTGCAGTTGTAACCTATATGGATTTTACCAGCATTGAAAGGAATAAAGAGTAAATTCACCTGAAAATAATACCCACAAGATTAATAAATCTCAGCGTCATCTTATGTCTGATTACATGTGTTTCCATTCAAGATACATGGCCATTTGGCATGCTTCAAGAAATTTTGTATCATCATGTGAAAGCAACTAAAGTTTTTCATCTGTTTTCAGAAATTGTAACCCAGTGATACAATTTTAACACCAACTTTTTTTTCCACTTTTGTTATATCTGTGTACTGCTTTACCTATACTTTTTGCGGGTTGCTGGGAAATGCGTCATACATTGCAACCCTTAATTGCATTTGATCTCTTATTTTTGGTTTTCCTGGGTCGTTTCTTTTTCTTTTCCCCTTTCTTCAGCTTACTAGTGATAGTATCCCTTTGTTATTAGTCACACCATTCGTAGCTCAGAGTAAATTGGTTGATGATATGTGGGAAAACAAACTTGCACTGATCAGGAGGACTACTCACGCCAGGCACGTCAAAGAACAAAATCTTAAAAAGAGAAAAGCTTTTCAAAGTGCCAACTCTGTGCAAACAGCTATCACTATAAGGGCTGTGCCCATGATTGTAATTCAATCCACACCGGTGCGCATCTTGCTAGTGCGGATTAGTGCAAGAGTAACAATGATGCCAAAGCTTGAACCAAGTCAAGTTACTTTTGGTCATCAAATCACTGAGTTATCAAGACTAGCACAAAACCTATCCCAAGTCACCAAATTCTCAAATTCTAAGTTGGCAACTCAAATCACCAAGCTGTAAACTTAAAAGGATTTAAGGCTTCAAGTAAAGTCAAGCTATGTCCTTAATAATGACATGTCAAACCATTGGTGTATAGTCCAGCTAATTTATCCAAGCCAAGTTCAACATTATCAAGCGAAGTCGCTTGGTGATCAAGTCAATTCACAAGGTGCATCAGGCCAAGTCACAAGGTCATCAGGCCAAGTCACTATGTTATCAGCCAAGTCACTAGGTTATATCAGGCAAGTCAACGAGGTTATCAGCAATCCCTAGGTTATCAGCCAGTCACGATTATCAGGGCCAAGTCAAAAAAAAAAAACTAGTTTGTCAAGTCACAGTTTATCAAGCAATGCACTAGGTTCTCAACCAAGTCACGATGTATCAAGCAATTCACTAGGTTATCAGCCAAGTTCCTAGGTTTCTCACGCCATTCACTAGGTTATCAAGTCCAAGTGCACTAGGTTATCAAGCCAATTCACTAGGTTATCAAGCCAGTCCACAGGTTATCAAGCCAGTTACTAGGTTATCAAGTCAAGTCACTAGGTTATCAAGCCAGAGTCACTATGTTATCAACCAGTCACTAGGTTATCAAGTCAATCCACTAGGTTCTCAAGCCAAGTCACTAAGTCATCAAACCAAGTCACTGATTTTCTCAGGACAATCATTGAGTTGTCAACTTTTTAATTAAGTTTTCAAGTCAAATTAAACCAAGTCACTTAGTTTTAGGGCCATGCTTTCAGTGCTCATGCTACAACATTGTTGTATTGCTACCAAATCTGCATTTGCTAATTGCATCAGCATTGTGCACTAGACCACCATTGTGAAGTAATATAGATCAAACATAAATCCATTTGTGCAACTAGCCATCTAACCCAACACAAATGGGAGTGAACCAGATTAGGCCAAAGAGGATATTCCTCCTCATGTTAAAGTACCACGAGTTGACTAGAATAATATTGACCATTAATTGCTACGCACTCTGGAATTTGAGACTCTGTCGATAGAGAAATGCTGCTTGGCCATACGTATTCATTACAGCTAACAAAGGTGTCCAAATTGGATTGTGCTGCTACTTGATAGTC
Organism: Ophioderma brevispina; assembly: GCA_023653785.1. Classification (NCBI taxonomy): domain Eukaryota; kingdom Metazoa; phylum Echinodermata; class Ophiuroidea; order Amphilepidida; family Ophiodermatidae; genus Ophioderma; species Ophioderma brevispina. The sequence goes on along the minus strand of JAMKCH010052080.1, from coordinate 74,461 downwards.
AGTGCAAGTGTTTTTCTTCCTCTAACTACTCTCGTTTCTGGTTTATTTTTTCTCTGTTTAGTTTTTTAAGGGGTTGCAATTGTTTAAGGGGTTTGTGATTGCTGGCTGTTGAGATGCATAGTTTGATTAGCATTTAAGAAAGGTGCACCAATGAAAACCACTTTCTTGCATAAGGCAGGAATGCTCGTAACCACTTTGTTTGTGTGCTTGTGTGTGTGTGTGTGTGTCATGAAAAGTTGCTTTTGCATTTTTGGAGGTAAAATTTTTTTTTAATGTTAACTGTTTTTTTGTTTTTAAGAAAATTGAAGTTGAACATTTGAATTCTTTCACAATATTTAAAAAAACACATGACCACACGATTGTGTGAAACAAAAAAAACGTGCTCTTGGCCGGATTCAAACAGTTGCAAACCATAGTCAATCACATGCTATGCACATGAATTGTTTATTATGAACTTTACAGTACACTAGAATAATTTTGGCAAGTGGTCTATTTAACATGATTTAAACCAGTTCATTTTGTGATGAGGTTTCACAAAATTTACTAATTATCTAAGCCTTGAGGAATAGAAAAATCTTTACCAACATGATATTTTTGTGAATCTTAATCATATCGAATATTTGTGTTCACTGTTTTGTTTGTACAACAACACAATTGTACCAATGATTAATGTTGGCTGAAATTAACAAAAAAGGCAAATCGGGATTGACAATCCATATGAGCAAAAATTGCTCATATCTTTTGAGTTTTTTACAGATCATTAACAACTTAAACCATGGCTGTGAGCTCACTGAAAATAATCTTGTGGCGATTTAGTATCACCCCATTTAACATCCATCAATACTTCACTGATTTTTCCCCTTGCCAGGCAACCCGACACTTGACAAGCTAAACCTGCCACATTTCACTAAAATAGTTGACTCTGTTTCGGTATCGTGCCGTTCCACTAGTATCACACCGGCCTTGCTGCGCTGTTTGCAACGCGCATTGATAGTCCTTAATGGAAACACAGTACGATACGGCATCCCATAAACTCGATTACAATTGCTTACTTAGTTATCCAGCTGAGTGCAGTTATGGCGCGGTAATACTACACGACTATATCCAGACTTGCGTGTCCCTGGTTCCATAAATTTGCAATATTCATCGCGTTTAGAGCGAGGGAGGACTCTAGAGTTGGCAGGCAAGTTGGCGATGCCTTCAACTTGTTCCAAATAGTAATTGGATCATGCGATACTAGAGTGTCAGTGGCCTTTGGGAATATGTGGTGAATTCTTGACATGGGTGGAGAGATATATATGGCTGGCCTTTTGGTTAGGGTAGTGATTAGCGTAATGATTGATATGGATTTGTAGACTGTATCAGAAGGAAGAGAAGATAACAAATAGATGAAAGTTATGTTCAGGATCAATATAAATGAATATGTAACAACAAAAGGTTTGATATATATATATAAATTATTGTTGCTTGTTACAGCAACTATCTTTGCGTTAGAAATAAAACTTGCTCCTAACCTTAAAGGAGATGAAAAAGCATCATAATCGCCAACCCTCCAACTTTCTTTATCCCAAACAATCCTAAAGTCACACACTACTTTCGATGAACACAGATATATGACTATAGTCGTGTCCACACGGAGGCATAAACTCAGAATTTCTAACTCATCGTGGTTTTGACCGAGTGGACACATTTGGGATTTCCGAGTTTTATCTAGGGCTAGCGGGTTTTTATCACCCCCTAAAACTTGGGGGGAAGCTCATCCTCCGATAACACTCGGAGTGTTTTGGAGTGTCGTGCGTGTGAACAGCTTTCTGGTGATAGTGAGCAGAGGTGACCTCGCAGGTCATCTTCGTTGACAAATTTCTATGTCTGATATCACAGCACGAAAGTCTGGCGATCGGTCTACACTCCAATATTGGGAAAGAGAAATGATCGGGGGATAATTTCAGTGTTGGGCCATCGGGTGGACACAACGTGGAGGAGTAAAATATGGATTTATTTTCACCTCCTGATTTTCAACCTTTGGAGTTTTGTGGTGGACCCATGTGAACATGGCTTATGATTACAAATCTTGTATAAACACCTTTGTAGTGGTCACGCTTAAAAGGCCAACCACTTAGCTATAATACCAAACTGACCCATATTTTTTTACATCTGTGGTGTTTTAGACTGTATTCTTCAGAGAAAGAAAAATCCCTCTTAGTGAATTTGGTCACCTGAGGGGATAGTAAAATGCCTTGATTTTCACAATTTTGGGATGGGTGAAGATTCACAAATCTTGATGTACAAAACAACCATCCTAACTCAATGGACACCAGTCAGGTTTTATGCCTTCACATTTTTCCTGTTTCTTCTCTTTTTTTGGTCCTCTTGCTTCCTCTTTGTCTCCTACTCCTCTTCCCATGCGACTTCAAACTTGGTGGAGTGATACTCCACAGTACGTAGCACAGGGTTTAGTTTTGCTATAAAATGCTTATGCATCATACAAGGTAAAAAAAACTACAAGCTGGAAATAAATTGGGTTTGGAATGACTTTGAACGGTTTTTTGGAAAAACTGTTCCCCAACCCCCCCCCCCCCGCCCCCCCCCCCCCCCCGTTCCCCCACCAATGTTGATGGGGTATCATCATCAGCAGTCTTGCCAATTCGCCCAACATTTATTAATGGGGGTTGGGGACGGGTAAGTGGGAAGTGGACAGGTTGAATGATAACAGGACTTGTAGGCTCTCAACTATGGCCCGGGTGAGCAATGTAAGGAAATTGTGGTGTTTTTTTTCCAAGATTGTAGTACTAATACAAAAGATCAATACTAATGTTGCTCACATTTCTCCATTGTAGAAAACATGCAAGCTGAGAAAAAACATGCACCACACTCTATAACACAACTTAGTACAATACATGCACATGGGTCACCACCTCTGAGAAAAATAAAATATAATGAATCAATTAGGTGATAGTTCTAGGAGGTTAAATATTGTCACATATATTCATAAACATTTATTATGAGAGAAAAAATATGATGGAAAAAAAATCATGCATTGATATTTGTCATTGCACGGTGCGTATGTTAGTGAGCATATGCAGTGTGCTTAGAAAGTTTACTCACGACGGTGGATTGATTATTTTATTGGTGGGTGTGTTTCCATTATAAATATTACTGCATTGGATTTCATGGCATTAAGATTTTCTTTGCTAAAAAAATAGCTTGTAAAATGTTATGAAATTAGGTTAAAGCAATAATAGTATATTTTTTTTAAGAGCACCCCCAATTTTTCAAAAATTGAGATTTTTTACACGGTTGCATTGTTAACTGGCTAGTAAACTATACTGTAAATGTTTAAGCTCGAAAATGTCTGTGTGTCGCAAATGAAGGAATTTTGTCATTAGAATAATTAATATCGGAGATCTCCAGTAATAATTCAACAGCTGCTGGAAACGGCCTTTAAAAAATATGAAATTGCTGGGAAAAAAGCACCATGTAGTGTATAAGGCCTCATCCAATAGTTGTTTTATTGGTTCAGGCAAGTCAAGTTAGAGGTCATTTTCTTTGAGGTGGAAATATTTCATCATGGACAGACATAAATCTAGCATTCCAGCACTGCCGTTAAGTACAATCTGGGATCGCAATTCTAATTACAAAATCGCTTATTTTTTGTTAAATACTCATTGTTTAGCATTCTCGTTCGTAGGTTATAGTTTCCTAGACAATTACCAACATAACTCTGCAAAAATATCAAATTTTGAAAATTGTGGGTGCTCTTCAAAAATGTGCTGTTATTGCTTTAATGTCTTTATATTTTTAGTTTCTTGTGCATCAGCATAAAAGCAATGAACTTGCATCAGTTTGACCAAACTCATAATGGCACTCGTCCCTACAGGGCTTGTGCCATAATTTCGCCATCAAACTGAACATGCATCCATCAATTTTTTTGCCACTGCACTTGAAACTAAAACTATTCAGCCATTAACTTCTAATTATGGGAGCTTTGAGCCTAATATTTGTGATAATTCACAATTACATAGATGCAGTTTAGATGATGACATAGCAATAGTCTGTCACACAATGAATACAAATATTTCCTTAGAATCTTAGATCACAGGTTATTGCTTTGAGGGTGACAGATGGCTGGGAACCGCGAGTAGGCCTGTGTCGCTTTAGTTATTAGGCAGTGAGTACATTTGTGATGACTCTGAATGCCTTCTAAAAGTGCAGTGCAACCTCAGTCGTGTCATTTACCTGGACTCAGGCAGATATGTAAATTAGCCGTAACTAGTGATCAATGTTGGGTTCCGTAGGACTAGGAAGTGCACAATAACCTTCTACAACATTCACAATACTGCACTGAATATTAGGGTCAAAAGGAGATTGTGTCCATGTAAGAGGAAGAAGGCTTAAAAAATGGCAAATTTGACTAAATTTGTGTTTTCAAGCTCCATTCTGGTAGGTTCAAAGATATCAGTGGGGAAAATTCCATTTTACATGATGGGCATTAAAGAGACACTGGCACTTTTCACTGGTACATTTGAAAAATAGTGCGCCCTCAAGATTTTTCAAAATCGATATTTTTGCTTGGTTGTAAAGCTTTTATATACAAAAGCCCTCACCTGAAATGATTAAAACCAAATCAGTGTCCTTATGGGTAAACAGAACGATTTTATAATTAATGTCGCCAGCGACATTAATTCAGCAGATGATGAAAATGGCGTTTCCCACGCAATGCACCCTGTTTGACCGGTCTATAACCTTTGTGGTTTTAATATTAGTGAGTACGAGTCTATGATATTCATGTAATATACACATTTGTTGATTAGAGTTATGGAAAACTTTAAAGTTTAGCCTACAAATTACCTGGATGTCTTTAACCTCTTATTAACTTCCCTATCTGTTTTTGAGTATGTTATTTTTATGTGTAAAATGTATCTCTGTTCTTCCAGTGGCCTAGACTATCATTTAAGAGCAAATTGAAGAAATTTCATATTTTGTGAAAATGTGCCAGTGCCACTTTAAGCTGAATCTCTCTGTACACTCTTCTCATTGATTCTATTAAATATGTTCAAGGAAAAACAAATAAAAGTGTAATCTGATCATCAGATTATATATATCAGTCAGTTAAATTCAGGTTTCTTAGGCCGGTTTTCACATAAGGAGTGCTGACTTCCAACCCTGGTTAAAGACACTATCAGTGATTTACCTGAAAGATTTGAAATTTGTAGAAATAGTTTATAATTGAAGGACAAGTCTGTAGAATTCTCATAAGTTATTTTTTGCAACTGAAAACTTAGCAGAAAAGGAAGAAAACAACAGTGCTCCAAGTTATGAATCTACATTCAATTACATGTTGTAGCAAGTGTCCGTACGGACAGTAATTACTAAAATGTATGATTTTGTCTTTATTAGGTTGCTTTCAGTCTTAGCACTTGTAGGGTATGGTATATAGCAGTGGCGGATTTAAGAGTCAGCAGTGTCAGCAGCTGCTGACAGGGCCCCCCTAAAATATTGCTCTCAGGGCCCCTAAAATATTGCTTTCAAGGCCCCCAAAATGTCACACTATAGCAATGTTATAGGGCCCTACCTTAAGCTGCTGACAGGGCCCTTATCCTTAAATCCGCCACTGGTATATAGGATAGCTATACTTGTTACAGAAAAGCAAAAATCTGATTTTGGATAATTTTTTCTGATTTTCTGATTTAGCAAATCACTGATAGTGCCTTTAAACAGGATTATTCCTTCATAGATGGAATCATTTACTTTCAGATGGACTTATTTACTTTCAACATACTCTCAAAGTTCCTCTTCAATGTTCCATCCTGACTCATTGAATTTTCTTACCTATTACCTGCAAACACATTTAGGTTGGTATTCTGAAAGGGAGACTAACTTTAGACCTGGGTTTAAACCAGCATTAGTCCTACACAAGTGGACCTTTTTCCTTTCAAAATACTGGGAAAGTTAAATGTAACAGGTGAGGAAATTCCTCATGTATGGGCCGGAATGGCCTATCCAAGACGAATTCTCTCACCCGTCGGAATGGCCTATCCAAGACGAATTCTCTCACCCATTATAGTACATTTTTGGAGTATGTTGGAAGGAAAAAAGGTCCACTCTTGTAGGACTATCCCTGGTTTAAACCCCAGTCTAAAGTTAGTCTCCCTTTCAGAATACCAGCCTCAGAGATTGTTTAAAGATAAACGTCCGTCCATGAAGGACTTACTGTAGTTATGCGAGAAAACTATATAAGAATAGAAACACTTGTCGTGACCTTGCAGGTCACGACTTCTGTTCTTGCTCGTCACCTCTCCCTAGCAGAATCATCCATGCAAATGGGAGAGGAAATCAAGAAAATCTTACCAAAATCTTGCAAGAAATGAAAAATTAGGATTGGACAAACCAAAAAGTTGAGATTCTACGTTAAGACTCTCCCTTCAAAAATACCACCTTTATAATCAAACTTTTTATCAAATGAAATCAACCTGCCTCATGGGCAGAACTACCACACTTTGTATCAAGAGCAATATTTGTATTAAAAAGGAAAGTTATTCTCTCTTGTAATGATGTCATATGGATTATGGGTGACTATAGAGCAATGTAAAAAAAGTTCTGGTGCCTTGAATGTTCTAAATTTTAGTATGTGAATTATTGATCAAGTTGTATAGTAAAACCAGCGTGAAAATAGGCTGTATACAGTCATTTGCTCAGGGTGAATTGATACTTAAGCGTAATTGAATAAATCCACTGGAAAAGGCGGCATCATTGTGTCGGGGCGCAATCGTGCACTTAAACAGCGTTCCGCCATTATCACGGTGGCCGCGAGATGCATCAGTGTGTTAAGCCCACAGTCACTGTTTTATTCGATTAATCACATCTCAGGATTACATGAAGGGTACTCTGTTGGCTTGAGCTCTCCTTCTGTCGGTAGGGGCTGTGTTGGCCCATGTGAAATGCCACAGATGCGGTAGGAAGGGTTATTTTAATGTAAGGGAGGCAAGAGTGGTATTTTTGCAACTAATAGAACTAAGATTTTTTGTGGTGAATGCCTTGGAGAGGAGATGATTAAGAGATAGGGGGTTGGCCACTTGTTCTACACACACATCCAGTTGATTGTGTTCTCCCCCCCAAAAGAGTGTCATTCGCCTGGATCGAGGATACTTTAATGAAAGCTCGTCTTGATTTGGATGAAGGATGTGGATATTGTCGGCATTAGAAAGATGAGATAATTGTGTTCATAGCAGGTTTTTTTTTTTCCACATTGCTGGTCTAAATTTATTGCAACATTTTTCTCTATTAGGAAGTTTATACTCCTATATTTAGTTTAGTCAAAAAATGACAAAGTTGTCTTCAATTTTTTGCCACTCTATACATTTTTGGGCCCTCTTTGGGTAAACCTGAAGCACTGAGACCATAGAAAAGTTTCATGGGTGCATTAGCTTCCACTTATTTCAGTTCCAACCAGCCAAACCAGAGAAGGCCAGCTTTAACCCTGAGGTCTACTGGTCCAATTATTTTGCTTATAAATTGGGCTATGTGATCTATTTAGCCAATCAGATCAGAGACATTGTAAGAAAAGCCTTAAGGTTTGTATAGACATATAGAAGTCTATTTTTGATTGGTTGCTCAGAAGTTGTATCATGCTATTCATACAATGACCCATCACAGATACTGTGGTAGTTTGCCTAAGGGTTGGTCCAGTAGGTCACACTCATTTGTTGTTTACAAGTGTTTATGATAAGTATTTGGCAAAATTTTAAATTGAGTTTAAAAAAAGACCTCTCCCAAAAAGAAAGCCTGCAAAGAGAACTGGAATAATTTTTTGGTGAATGGTAACAACTTTCCATCAGTAGGGGACTGTGTGACTATCCTGAGTTATTAGTATACACCTGAGGGGAGGGTGTATCATTATATTTGCTCCCCTTTCACCAATGCGGGCCAGGTTCAATTCTCAGTCGAGTCGGTGTCAACACGAATTGTGGTCCCTCATCCCTACTCGTCCTCGCAGGTTCTCTCAATTCTTTTCGGTTCTCCTGCCACCTAATGGATTTCCTTCCCATATCTCTGTCTTGTTGCTCTCTGGATCGAGGCATCCCTTAAATTTACTGCATTAGAAGCGATATTTGAATTAGCCTGGCTTATCCCCAAATGGTGTAAATAAAATAAATTCCTTCAATACAAAATTGTTTTTGAACATTCAGCCGATTTAAATTCCTTCACTTTTAAACTCTCCCCCAAAAAAAAAAATTGTTAAAAACCCAAGTGAAATTTCCCCCAAAAAATGTAAACCTTGTACCCCTTTAAAAGAGGGGTTTCCACTTGTTTTGTGTGTGTGTGTGGGTGTGTAGTCCCTTCGTTTAACTGCTCAAAAGGAGTGTCTTTGTTTAACTCCTCAAACGAGTGATAATCAGTTCGGACCGACTGCTGGATACGGCACTGTTGCCGTAGCCGCAATGTGTTGCCGGAACCTGCAGTGGTTTTTTTCCACACAATGCATTGCAAGCGCGCTAAATTTAAAGTTGGTAAGTTATTTAATAATGGTATTTTTAGACATAGAAAGTGATGTAAACAAAGTATTTCGTCAAATAAGGTTTAACTACGAATAAAAAAAATGTGTTTGTGATATAAAACGATTTTAACCTAAAATTTCAATAAAAAGTAAAAAAGTGACAAATTTGAATTTTTCCAATTTTAACACATCCCCAAGGTGAAAATTTTTTGGTCCTGGGTGAAAATTTGGCGACATAACATACATTGTCATGGGTAAAATATGGCACTTCCCCCCTAAAAAATATAAAGTCCCAATTCAATCTAATCTTTAAGGTTTTCCGAATTCTGCATGGTTACTTGTTTTTATGTTTGCCTTAACTTGCAATGTAACTGCTGCGTCGGCAACATTGCTGGATCCGGCAGTGTCACCCCGAACTTGGATAATGCACTCTTTTTGAGTAATTTGCCCTTTTAGTCAAAAACCACTTTCTTGGAGTGGTTACAAGACTAGTGTTTCACTTTTTTAGAGTTAATTTTTCCATCTTTTACATTTAGAGAGTAGTGAGCGGTCAGGACTGCAAATTGGTCGGGAACCCCTTCCCTCGTCAACAAATATGCAAACCACTTTTTTTCGAATTATAATAATTAAAAATTTACGAAAATGCTGGTTGTGGTAAAAAAATTTGGGGGCCGGGGTGTTTTTTTGGCCAAAAAACTCATTTTGGGCTAAAAATTAAGAAAAATCACGATTTTTATATTTTTAAGCAAAAACACTAGGATCTGATGTCGTGTATATAGATCTTTATTTTATAGATGCATGTAAGTCAAGATTCTACTTTTGGGAAAAAGTGATTAATGGGGTGTTTTGGGGGGAAAAAGTCCTTTTTGGCTAAAATAAGGAAAATTAAGATTTTTCTCTAAAAAATATAGCCAAAGCACCAATTTTTACTGTCGTACATCATTGTTGTTTTATAGATTATATATTTCATATCTGTCGGAGAGCCATTTAAAACTTTTGGCAGGTGTGTTTATGTCCAAAGTGCAAAGAAATCCCTGTTGTGGTTAAAAATTAAAACGGGAAGAATACACCGGATCTTAAAGTACTAAATTGATGTGGGAATGGACTTCTCTCTGTAGATTTTGATTCATTTTTTATAGGTGAAGAGAGAATGGCCAAAAAGTTCCTTAGAATGGCGGAACGGCAACTATCCGTCTACAACTATTTTGGTATTTTTTGAAAGTATGGGTCCCTGACTATCTCACAAACATAAAATGCCCCAAATCCTGTGGGGGCACATATGCAAATGGACGTCATCAAAATGGCTGCTCAAAATGACTCGTTTTAGCATTTTCTTAGTTACTGACTTCATTCTGTCAGCTTGCTAGACATTTTGGGCCATACCTATGTGAAATAATACATTTCTAGTTCAACATTTATTTATTTGGAGTTTATTCTCGAGATATTTTTAAAGACTAGAGAGCGCTTTCAATTATGGCGGCCAATATAAAAAATTGTTGTTTCTATAGTTTTAATAGATAACTTATGCAGGAAAAAATGTACTTTTTAAATAAGTCGCATTAATACATACTGCAAATATTTTATAAGTGGTAGAATGTCTTATTTTTACAATAGTGAAGATATTTTCCATAACCTTATTATTTAGTATTATATAAACCAATATCCAACAAGATATATTACAGTCTCAGAATGTAACTAATATATAAAGCATGTTTTCACTAATTTAGATTATTTGTATTCTTTGTCTCAAATTGTTGGATGATAGTGTTTAGGTATGTAAATGCTAAGAGAGTAAAAAATTCATACAAACACAAATACAAACTGTTTTGGAATGGGGGTACCTGTTCACATTTTAGCTCTGGAAGCCCCTATGTTGAAAAAAATCCGTGCATAGAGTACATTAATCATTTCTCAGTACCTTAAGGTAAAGTAAGCGCCTTTCTCATAAATCCCAGGGAAAGCTATTGCTGGTAGTTTTTTAACAATTAAATCCACTTTCAACATACAAGTTTCAAAAACGGAGAGGTAAAGAAGCGACCTGTGTACACCTAAGAGGGTGCCCTATCTCTCTTTTATTTAAAGCGTTCAAGAAATTTTGATACCTTTCACAATTTTAAGAAAAGGATCACAACCTTTTACTTCCAGTATATTAAGTATATCAGTCTACTCTTTATGTTTAAAACAGAAATATTTAATTGTTTGATTTACATAATTCAAAGACAAATACTTAGTAAAGCTTTCTTTTATTACACACTTTTGTCAGAAGTCTTTTAATATTATAAGTTATCTTTAAGTAAACAAACCCAAGGTACCTTGAGGAACTATTACTAGTCGTACAGATTTCCTGTATAAATCAAGATTCAGATAATTCAATTGAGGGCACTGGTGTGCGGCTTAACTGAGGTATACTTTTTGTGTGACTCCGTTTCTTATGTTTTTGCTTATTCCATCATGACTAAATTTGCAACTTGTGTGTCTAATTTTAACAAAAGAAAAGTCACACAAGTATACCCTCGCCGCCTGTTTACTTGTCTGGGATGGAACGGACACCTCATGTTCTGAAGGCTGTGGGTTCGAATCCCGAATCGGTCAACGTATTTTGGCTCTTAGGGCAAGCACATGACCTCCTTTGCTTAATCTTTTTACCCATAAGTGAAAGGTCGTAGTCTGTTTAGAGGATGTTACAATGCTGATAGAAACTACGCTACGGTTACACATCTACACTTTTTAGCACTTTTATGATGCCTTGAACCCAAAAAAAGTTCTGCCCTTCATCATTTTTATTCTAGTTCTGCCATACCCCTAACCACGCCTTTAGTTTAAGGTTTTACTCACATTTTGATTGCCCGATTTCTTGGTCTTCTTTTGCTATATAACTTAATATCCAAGACCCTTAACTGCATTTTTTCACTTTTCACAACAACCCTCTCACGGAGGCCAAGACCTGTGCCTTGTGTTAGGGGAAAATTGCTCCAGATCTAACAAGAAAAATACGTACCTCTTTCTTTAAAATATTTGTTCCATATTTTGAAGAATAATATGCCGTAGTTGGATGGTTACCCTGCACCTGCTCTATATCTATGTTCACATACGATGGGGAGGGGTGGATGATTGCAACATCAAATTCACAAAGGGATAGACCAAAGCTCCACTTTTTGCGAATATTTTTTAATATAGAGAACTTTTGACAAAAAAGTCATTTGGTGAGGGGTGCGTCAACAGTCCGAAAAATACCATGTTAGGAGTTAGGTCTATTTTTACAAAAAGGTTTGTTTTTTGCGAGGTCCCGCACCCCACGCTGTGCACTCTCTACAAGTAAAGAGTGAAAATTTCACTCCACAAAGGAGTGAACTCTTGTTTAAATCACTCCAAATTGAGGGGTGGTTTGTACTTAAAGAGGGAATTTCCACTTCAAAATGTGAAAATCACTCCAAAAGAGTGGTTTCCCTCGTTTTTGTGTTGTCCCTTATTCGTTTACTCCTCGAAATGAGTTTGCCTTATATAACTACTCAAACTGAATGGAAATTCGCTCTGTTTGAATGATTTTTTACTCTTTATAGTAAAATCAACTCATCTTGGAGTGGTTTTGCACCTTTTACAAGCCATATATTTTACCACTGCCCCCCCCAAGGGACTCTACTTGGTTTGCAAATGCTAAACCTATCTTCAAAAGCTTCCAGTTAAATTGTTGGGACATTCCACCGGGGATTTTAAGCAAAAATGTGAAGGTGCCGCCTTCGTCGGGGTTAGGGTTTGCGATCAAAGTCGATGGTTAACGCTCGTCTACCAGCTTTTTTGGTAACACGTTTTACCACGAAATTTTGTTCTAAACCCCCCAATGCCTTATTGATAACATGATAGATATGTTCCTCTTCTTCCATTGACACCAATAAGTACAACATCACTAGTATTGTCATAACTATGAATCACAAAGTTGTCTAGTCGGCTATATTGGCCTTTTCCACAGAAATATGCGCAAACCTATTTTTTGGCGCTTAAAAATGCGAGGAATCAGTCAGAATTTCATGCGGTTGTCAGCTCTGAATGAGGGCATTACTATTTTTAACATAAACATATAGTTTTAGACCATTGTTCATAATAATTAAAAAATGTACCATAAAATATCCCTGGGTGGCAACCCCCCCTCCACCCTTCGACTTTGACGGCATGCCCTAACCCCGGTGAGGTGTCTCTGTCAAGGTTTTGTTCGCTAAATGACCGCAAAAGATTAGAAAAAATGATTATCTGGAAGCTTTTTACGCAAGCTTTTGACATTTAGCGCACCGAGCAAAATTCATTGGATGGGGTGTCAACCCCCCCCCCACCGTTAAACGAAGGTTTGACGGGATTGGTTGGCCAGCCAGTTAATAGGTATTTATCCCTTTATTATTAACGCACTTCTGCGAGGGTTACGACATCCCCTTGACATTCTACCCACGAAACTTTATCCTTAGGAGAGCTAAATACTAAAACATTATCATCAAGAAGCATTCAGGCAATTGTTGAACACCCTATCTGGTCAAATTTAACGGGGGTGAAATGGGAATTACCACCTTCAAAGTCATGGCTAAAAGGGGGAGTTCATTTGCGGGCCTTATTAGTATACGGTACTTTTTGAAAATGTTTCTGCAGAATATATCACGGAAAACACTCTGTATACATAGAACTTGATAGTTTGCCATCATAGAGAGCCAAAACTTGCATGACATGACAATCTGATATTTTCAGTGCAACCCTTGAATTTCGTCTATTGTGTGTGTGTATATGGAAATAGACTTTTTTGCTGGCCCCTCATTATGACGTCATCTTACTGGTTAATGTTGGTACTTTATTTTTCATGATTTTGGTATCAATTTTATTCGCGCGTATTACAACCTGTAGAAATGGTCAACACATTAATTACAAACCTAAACTAAGCCTTACTTGTTGTCCATGCACTAAAGTTTACTACCAAATATACATTTTGATGACGTCATTTGAACATGTTCCCCCAGAGGAATTTCGGGCAGTTTTATATCTGCGAGATAGAAGAGGGCCTCAGTTTTTCTAAAAAAGATCAAAATTAGCTTGTATACGATAGTTCCAGTTTCACCCTCAAGCGCCAATCTGCAGGCCTATTACAAAAGCAGTCGGAAAGATAAAAGCAGAGGTATTTGATTAAAAAATGTAATTTTAGTTTAAAAATGGCAACTTATCAAAAATTTCATTTTTTACCTATTTTTGTACAGTACTGTTATCTTATAGGAGTTCTCATTATTTAAATACCCAGTTTAATATTAATAGAGTTTGAGGGAGTAGACAGATTAAAGTACAAAGTTTTATCTAGTTTATGGTCGTCCAATGCAATCTGAGAGTAAAGACCTTATGTCGCCATAATTCGTGTGTCCCTGCGTGTCCGGCCGTGTTTGTCAAACTTTAGTATACACCTTTTGGATACTTGTTTCTTGTACATTGAGACAGAGAAGATGAGAAATCTTCTCTGATTGAGAAAAAGCGGTCTTACGGAGGTAACACATGAGGATGTTCAAAGGTCATTCAGCCTTTGATAATGGCAGTGAAAGGCAAACTAGATTGGGAAAAAACAACTAACAGATGCAATATATGATTTGCTCAACGAAAATAAAAACAAATCATCAAAAATCAGATGTTTAGCATGTTCGTACAAGTTTAAGTTACGATATACCTCCATAATTATAGGACAAAAGCCCTATCAGGAACACAAGACACTTACTACAACACGTAAGGATGGAGATTCATATCTTTGGACACTGTTGTTTTCTTCCTTTTCTATCAAATTTTCGCTTAGAAATATTCTACAGACTTATTCTTCACTTTCATAAGCTATTCCCTCAAATTTAAAATTGTGGTTAACTCTTTTCGGGTGGATTCCTTTAATCGTTTAGCCAAAAATGCCTTGATTTATATAAGACAAATTAGCTATTTCTCTCTCCTCCTAGATCATGTGTTATTTGTGATTGATGCAAACTATACGTTTCCTCGCAAATAGGTTTTCTAAAACCCGAATAATAGTTAAACTTTAGCTACACATTAAAACATCCATGTTTTGCTCTAAATAACTAGCTGAAAATCCTTGAAATACCATTGGCATCAGTTTTAGATATGATTGTTAACATTGCTAAAAATTGCCAATTAGCAAACATGCATTTCTGGGCAGAAATATAATTTTTGAGATCTATGTAACAAGTCCTATCTAAGTAGATTTTTAGAGACTATGTGATATATGTCATACCTCAACAGCTTAAAAAAGACCCAGTCACTGGGACAAGTGGTTAAATCGGCAATCAGTCCTATGAAAATCTAAAGATACTAGTATTTCAACCGTTATCTTTGAATTTATGCGATTTTGAGATAGATCTAGGAAATTTTTCATTCAATTTCTCCAAATTCCCTCCAAATTTTTTTTTTTATATTTCTCAGACTCAATCAGCCCTATATGTGATTTTAAGGAATCCTGTGCAATTTTACAAATTCTGATGCGATTGGATGTAATTGTTTGCAATTTTTAATGGAAACTCTTTGCAATGTAACAGAATTGTGTGCGATTGTAACAGAAACCTTGTGTTTACTCGAATCCTTGTGCGATTATCATAATTCGGTGCAATTTAGGAAATTCATTGGTGAGTTTACAAATTTAGATTGAATTTGTGATTTTATCAGAATCTTGTGTGATTTTATGTAATCTGTGTGAATTTTACGTTATCTCAAAAAATCTGTGCGATTTTACAAAATTTTGTATGCTTTTGCAAAATCATGGCAAAGTTACTTAAAATTGGAGAAAAGAAGGTTAGCAACTCACATCCTTTACTATAAGGCAATAAATACCACTGCACTGTAACAGGGAATATAAAATTGTAAACTTGATTAAATCTGTGGAAGTAGAAAGTGTTATAGCTACTTGTCAGTTTTTTTTTTGTGTTCTTAATGGCCGTACTGTACTTTTGTGCATAAGATTTCAAAAATTTTGTGTATTTTACGTTTATCTTAAAACAACTTGTGCGATTTTACGAAGTTTTGTAGCTTTTGCAAAATAATGGCAAAAGTGGACTTTTTTTACCGAACATTTTGCACCCTTTGGGGCAAGAAAAACCAATATTATTTTCGGGGCAAAAAAACCCTAATATATTCTCGCCCGTTCGCAAAATCTGGGTTTTTCGCCTTTTTTTAGCTCTTTTAGGGTTTTGCCTTTTTCAATTTCCCGTATTTGTTTTTTCCTATTGTCCTTTTAAAAATGAATTTGTTTGGATAATTACAATCATCTCTTGCAAATCACCTTTACTAAGTTAGAAGATGTTTTCACTAATGATACTGAGAAAAAGGGTGTCATTTTCATAAAAAGATTCCTGCAGACAAAGGGTTTACTCTCTAAATTCTTTAGATTAAAAATTATCTAATTAGGATTGCTATGAAGGACAAATTCAAGATTAGATTAAAAATTTGTAATAAAAATAGATGAAATATAATCTAATAATTTTAATCTAGAAATTTAATAGAGATGTAAATCTGCTCTTTTATTGAGGTCGAAGATGAATTTTCTTATGCTGAATTGCACCTATTATGAGATCTTCATTCTTAAATTAAAACATGATATTGGAATTTCTTTTTAGATTATGGCATTGGTTTTATGTCCAAAAATGGGCATTTTCTTTTTCGAATCCAGTTTTAAAACCTGCCATATGATTAATATCCATACAACTCCCTGATTATCCTGCTACAGGAAAGGGGCAGGTCCTGTTCTCTCGGGGTACAAAAATTACAGCACTTTTTTTTCAATCATTCATCCAAATGATTTATAAGAGCAACACCAAATGCTCAAGTCCCACCAAATTCCAAAATTATTGCAAAAAATACATATTTGGGACCAATTAATATGCTTTGAGATCTATTGTATGAACAATATTGGCAAAAATCATGACTATTTGTTTTTCATGGACGATCTCTTTGGGACAATGGTCCTTATCCCCCTTCCCTTTCCTTTCTCAGTGGGACGCTGTCCTTCTTTGCCCTTCTTCATTCCTTTTCATGTCCTCATAAATTTCCCTCAATTTTCCATTTTTTATTGTTTTTCCCTCTTACATTATGTGAGTGCCTTCTTACCATGTTTCTCGTTTACCCCTACCTGAATAAAATTGGGTCCCACTAGTTAAAATTTTTGAGATACAACTGAGAAATTAAAGCTCATTGAAGTGAATGCAATTTGTAAAATTAATAAGCAGTTCAATTGTGTGTGACATATTACTATTCATATATTGCTGCTACATATATTGTAGCACTTTACAATAATAATTATGGAAAAAACGAATCGAACATGCAGGACAGGGCCATAGCAAAGATGCAAAGTCAGCAGTAGCCAACCAAATCACAGACACACAGCCAATACTAAAATGCATCAAAATTGGGTTTCAGGGAAGGGACTCAAAAAGTGTGATTGACCTGTACAATCCTGACCCAGGAAAGTCTTGGAAAACTTGCTTATGGAAAAAAATGTACCTGGTGTGTCTCAGCTTCCACCAGCCCAAGACCCTAAGAGCTTTGCTATATTTTTTAGTCTAAAAAGCTATGCGCTACACAGAATTACTTTTTTTATTGCACTCTTGGACAACTTATTTTCTTGACCAGTTCAAAAAACAGAAAACGTTACAAATCTGTTTAAAACCTTAAAAACAGCCCCAAATGCGGTAAGGCCAAAAATAACAAGTATTTCCAGTGCGTATTTATGCTTTTTCAAGCCCTTTTAAACACATTTCCATTTATTTTGACTTACTAAGAAATTTCATTTTTGGGGAACAGGCCCCTGGGTACTAATTAGGAACTTCAAAAATTTGCAGGATGGAATAAGTGAAAGCCTGAATGTAATTTTGTGGCTGTGCAGAAAAAAAGTAATCATGGTTATATCAATATAACGTTTTTCCAAAAATGCATTTTATTTTTCATTTTTGCTTATTTTGGCCAAAAATTGGACTCTTAACTATATTCCCCATTTCACCAATTTTGTTGACAAGACTTATTTTTTGTGAATCAATTACAACATAAGTCTACCAAAAAAAGTAACAATTAAGTGTTTAATCTTTCAAGTTTGATTTGCCGAAAAAAATTTTTTGAATTATCATTTTCCACTTGTTCACCAACAATGGCGTTTTTTATGGCAAAAAACACATTCTAGCCAATAGTTAGTATTAAGTGGAAATATAGCTGCCAAAGTCTGTATGGACCACTGCACACAATATACAGCATATAATCGTATAAAAATCATGATTTTATTACTACACTTGTGGGGTTTTTGTCCATTTTTTAAGAAAATTACTATTTTGGTTATTTTTAGCCAAAATTTACCTTTCTACCCCAAAATACTCCTCTACTGCATTTTGTGCGCACAAAATATCAACTGGCCTTTTTATGCAATTTTTAAATTAATCTAACAAAAAGTTACTTATGTATCAGAATTTTGTGCTTTTGGATTTAAAATGAAAAATCAGGTTTTTCTTTATTTTAGCCCCAAAAATAGGGTTTTTGGCCAAAAACCCCTGCAACCAAATTTTTTGACCACAACATCATTTTCATAAATCCTATATAATTGCCGTTGAATCAAAGTGGTTTGTGTTTTGTGTACCGAGGGGAGGGTTACTCGAAAAACGCACTTTTTGAAGCGTGACCGCGCCGCCTAAGAAGTATACGAAGTTATGAAATGTATTGATTTTGCGAATATATAAATTCATGTATGTGATCCAATTTGTAACTACTTGGAACTCTCTGGTTGTGCCTTTAATTCAGACCCCTAATACAGCCAACAACCTGTTTTGTAATATCTTATAATTCATTTATAACAATCATTATCCCGTCATAAATTTCCCTAATATTATAACCAAGTTGTAATCCTATTAAAACTAATAACAGCTCAACAGGTATTAGGGCGGTTATGACTGATAATTGTTCAATAAGTTTTACCTCCAAATAAAAGAATGCACTCCCCCACTGGCCAACTTTGTGGAAAGACTTTTTAATTACTTTATTATGGTCTGAAAATCAAGTTATGAAATTGACTTTCATTTTTAGAGAGCGGCTTTTGGAATCATTCATATAATTTTCCCTAAAGAAGTGGGCCTTGATACGGGATATGTTTGTGACTTTAATATAATTATCTTGGTCTTTGTGGAGTTGTGCAAGATGCACTTAACATTTATTAATTTTCAGGATCGGCAAATTAAATTAGCATAATATTTGCCTTGCAGCATACTATAACGTGTAAGCTCTTCCATAAGATGAGCACACTCCCAACACATATGGTATTTATTCCAAGTGTGTGGGTCATGGCCAACATGGGAGCTCAGATATGATTCTTCGGTGGGGAAAAAAAAAAAAAAAAATGTCAACAACTATTAATATTGTACAAAAATTTGAGATGAAAATGACACATTTCCCCAAGACTCAATCTTTTATTGTACCTCTGGCCAGGGGTGGCGCCAAGTAATATCAGAAGGAGGGCGAAACATACACAATACTCTTAATGTAAAAAACCCTCATCTGTACGCAATTTGCTTAAAACCCTTTTTTGTCCTGAATTTGCGAGGTGGCAGCTTCCCACCTGCAACCCCATGTGCCGTGCCTGCTATGGCTATTAAAGATTTGTGCTGATATGGGAGTGGTTTGACTTTGGATAGTCAATTAGATAAAAAGAAAATACAATGTTATTTGATTTAAGATAGTTGGTCACACATCACAATGGAAACACTATTGTACACAAATCAATTCACGGGTATAGTGCCGTATAGATCCTGGTTACCGGTTCAAGCCTGTCATTGCACCTATCCAAATAATGTTACACCATAGGTTTGGGTGTGATCAAAGGCTCATCCAAAGTTAGTGTGGCCAGGGACCTAGCCATAGTCTTTTAGCGTGTACAAAGGGTCATGGTAATGGCTTGTAGTGGGTCAGGATTATTAAACTGATGAGTATGCTGATCTGGGGCCACGTGTATCCATGATACAGACGATCCTAACAGACCGCTTTGACGCTGGGGGCGGATGGGAACAGTGGGGGTTTTCACCCTACTCTATTCAAACACTGGCTGCGATGTACAAGTACAGTTGTGACTCTCCTTGACATGGGACCGACGGCTTAAAATCCCCTCCAAAGGACGGGATGCTTTCATGATTCATATGCCCAATGCAAAGGGAACCATGGAGGAGAACAGCATTCTGTATTTAAGTAATAGCTGGTATACAAGGATCAATTGGAATTGAGTACCAGAAGAAATCCCGCAAATGGATATTGAGTACCTAATAAATCCAGCAAATGACCCCCCACCGGGATCGAACCCTAGCCATAGTTAAAGTTTAACATATAATACCAGAGCCCAGCTTATTAAGAGTGAAGGTTCTCCCACATCTGAGGGAATCAACTGTAGAATCAATCTAAATCTCCCAGCGTTTGAAGATGGGTTTCAAGGTAGTTCACCAGGCAAGGGTATAAACAGCCCGGGGAGCACTCGCATATGAAATGAATATGGCTATAGGTAACACTCCAAACCCAGGGGTATTTGGTGACAGAGGACTGAAAACATTACGGGTCTTTGGGTGAGAGACAGCCAACATGTCACCAAAATCAAGTAGACAAATTTGCAACATTGTTAAAAAATGACAAAGCTTTGGAGATAAATTTTCAATTTTTCCCTGGTCTTTGAGGGACAGTGGGTCAAATAGGGGTCTTTGGGTGACAACGATACTAAACAAAAGGTGTCTAACGCCTTACATATGGCACTTCCAAGATGGCGTGCCCCACTGGAGTAAACACAAACACAGATAGCCCATTTGTGAGATATGCTTTGAATTATTTAAAAATCTCTCACTATCTCAAACCTACTACTTATTGTTTAAGAAGGGAGGTTGGTAGTCCGTGAATAGCCCCATGTAGTCTCTTGATGTCATTGCCCTTCTGAGGTTGCCTTTTCGGACTTACGATTTCATATTACATGGAAATACGATTGTCACTCACAACTTTGAAGTACTCTGCAAAGCTGTAAGAACCATCCAGTTGGTTGTTTTCCATAACTCAATTCACAGTTCATGCTAATTTGTTAGAGTCAGGTTGAGGTATTTGGGACTGGATTAAGCTTCTAATCTCCTTCAGATATTGTTTGGTTAAGTATAGATTGTGATGAAAGTTTGCACTTCCCTTTTAAGTATATGAAAGTTGTCTTCTTGATAGAGTTGGCCTTCACCCCAAAAACCCATCTGTAAAGTTTGTGCAATATTTTCCAAAATCCCGTTTGATGTGGGAGCTGGTAATTTTGTGAGCCCCCGAAGGTGAATGCGAACATTTTTGGACAAAAAAAGTTGAAATCTCCTCCCTGCCTGCATAAGGGTTGATATTCATGCAAGGTTTAAAAAGCCTAAAAATTAGGAGTTGTAGAATTCCTACCGTAATTGAATGAAGGTCGTGATAACGGGTAAGTCTTTGTAGAGGACCTAATTAAGGGATTCCAGTCCGTTTCAACATACGTCATTCAACATCATGTATTGTACCATTTAACGCCATTCAATGTTATTTTTAGATCCTTGTGAGTGAAATAAATTCACGAGAACATTTTTTGGCAGAGTGCCCCCTTGGCCAAGTCCAACAAAATGAACAGTAGATTATTTTGATTGCGGTTATTCCAGCTAACGACGACAAAGCACATGAGGTAGCGGGGCCCACAATACAAGATGTTTGCCTCAAACATTTTACGTACAAGTCGAGTAGCTGTCACAGCATATCGATATGGGTTTACTAACAGGGGACATCAACGTAATTTAACTGTGATGGTAAACACAGAACGACGGGTCGGGGAACATGAGGACTATCACTTGATTATGATAATCGCAAGGGGGTGGCGATCATCAACTGAGTTAAAACCCTCAGCTCAAAAATTATTGACTAGGTAGTGGTAAAGCAGGGGAGGGAGGGGTTTATTGCCATTGTATTGCGTAGCGATATGCCTGGGAGGTATTGTTTTTGAGAGTGCACTCTTGCAATGCAAATGAGCACCTTTTGTGATGCAGTTTCTATGGCAACAGAAATTAGTGAAGTTGCGCAGTTGCATAATGGTTGCACTTGCTGTGACTGCATATTGCTATGGTTGACTTGGAGCACAAATACTGGAAACGAATTAATAATGCGATAAAAATTAAAATAGAATTAAAATAATCATACAAAATGCAAGGTGAGCAGAATAAAGACAGATTTGGTCTTGGCATTCTATCAATATATCTGTTGTCTGCACTACCAATGACAATCTTGATGTTGGCTGCGGATATCTGGTGGCAGCCACCGATATCGGTCTGGAGTGGGCACTGTAGTGGAGTAGGCCACTAGTATTATCGTGGTCGGACCAAAGCTAGAAACTCACCATGAGGTAAAGCACATTACAACCAGCTTGTGTTGTGGTGGCAATTTTGGACAAAGCATACACACATAAATGGATTTCACAGATAGCTAAAGGGTCATTGCCTGAACCTCACAGGCAGACCACCACATCACCCATCAAACCGAGATATTAAATCATTTGAAAATCTTATTTTCCTCATTTCATCTTAAATTGCCCGCTACTTTTCCATTATAAGGCACAAGCTATAACAATAAGGTTTGTTTTATGTTAGGGAAATTTGATACAATACTCGAGGGATGATAATACATGCAAATACTGCACGCTTATAATTTGAACTGCATTTACTGTTAAAGACACTATCAGTGATCACCCGAAGAGTCAAAATGTTTAAGGGGAATATGGGTGCGGGGCTAAATATGAATATTTAAAATTAGGAAAAAATTATTTTATTTGCTTTTTTGTTTGGTAACAATGCGCTTCCGTTCAAACGTTATGGTCGAAAATGTCGCCTGGAGACTTGAAATTCCTTGTGATATTCTTATGTATTTTATGTTCCTCAAGCTGCATATTTAAATTTTTAAGCTTTAAAAATGTGTTTAATTTATATATTATTTTCTGTGGGGTTGACCTATAATTTTCATAATTATTAATGATACAAGTGCTACTTTGTTTGATATATTTTAAAATAGATTTCTAAAATATAGAAAATTTTAAAAAGTTTATAGACAAAATGTTTGATAACTCAAAACGTGAAATTTTAATGATGTCTGCTCCGCGCAGGGAGTTCTAAAAAACGATACTTGTAGACTATTGGGATAAAAAGTAAATTTTTAAAGCATAGCAATAGACTACTTATTGAACTAGAATAATTCCACTGGCCAAATGAGAACTTGATTAAGGGGCCTCTGACTAAAAAAATCAAAATAATTATTTTAAAAAAATGTTAGTGTTGAGACCCCTTAAATCCAAGGTCTCATGGGCTAGTGGAATTATTAATAGTCAAGTAGTTAGTCCTATGGATAGAGGACTAAAAGAAAGTTAAGTTCTCCTTAGTGGTCCCCCGCCAACTTTAGTTGGCAAAGGGGGGACTATAGAAATTCCCCCATGAAGGTCCTGTGTGTGTGAGGTGTGTGTGGTGGCGATGATCCCACGCCAAGCAATATCTATGGATCTAAGCAAGTTGGGTGTCCAACTTCGACATCATAGATGCGTCTCAAGTAGCGGTTGGCTGGGGATAACATAGGTTCAAAGGTCACATTGGTCAAAAAATAGGGTCAAATTGGTCAAAAATAGGATATTATGTTCTAAGCCTTGTAAACACCATATCTTTTGATCATAAGCAAGTATTGGTGTCCATCTTCAACATAGATGTCACCCAAGCTAGAACAGGGTGAGTACGGAGGTGGCGGCATGTGGCATGGGTCAAAAGGTCCAAATGTGGGGGGTCAAATGGGATTAAATGCTATAAGCCTTGGCACTTGTAGAAGGATGATGAAACTGGTGGGTGTGGTCAACTTTCAGTGCCAAAACACTTGAAAAAAAAAAAAAATTGAACGGTCATTTTCAAGGTCATGCGGGGTCATTCAAGGTCAAATGGGGATAATAGTCTATAACCCTTGTACAATTGTGGTAGGATTCATGTGGGGTTATCAAGGTCAAATCCATACAAAGGGTAGTATGGTCATGGAAAACTGATGGGTGTAGACGATTCATTGCGAAAATTGAAGGTCATTCAGAGGTCATGGGGGTTATCAAGGTCAAACTAACTCAACAGGTTGGTAGGTCCTGAAACTTTGTGGATGCAGTCAAACATTCTTTAAACCGAAATTGTGAAGGTCATTCAAGGTAAGTAGGGTCATCTAAGGTCAAAAACTACCCAAATAGTTGTCATGGTCAATGTAGCAACATTTGATACACGTCAAATTGCAATGCTATGGCAGCAGCCTCAGTGGTGTGAGAACCACTTATGTTGCAATCACAATTCTCCCGGATCTTAAAATTATATCTCCCTCCATTTACTATCAGGACGGGCGGGGGACCTTTGTGGTTCGAGAACACCGCCTTGTTTAAATTTTAAATGTTCATTTTTAGCCCATCCAACCCATATTCCCATTAAATGTGCAGGAATAGCTTTTAAAGTGAAGAATAATATGTAATTTTTTTTCCAAGCACAAAAAATGCTAGAAAAGAAAGAAAAAACAGTGTCCAAAGATATTGAATCTCCAATCAATTACATGTTGTAGCAATTGTCCATATGACAGAAAAACACTTAAAAAACTTTTGCGGATGAAGGACAGCAAACTAAATATGTTGTAGGGGTGAGCAAGCGCATGTTGATTGGTTGGTGTTGTGAAGTGTACGTCCAGTCCACCGGTGGCGCAAGGCGGGGCACTCTTCGTGAAATGTGATCCGCAGTCTGTGATGGAGAGCCACAGGCAGGCTGGAGATGGTCGCAGCCCCCAGCGGGCTATTGCTGTTGAGCAACACGGATTCCTGTGCGAATCCCGTTTAAAGTGACAGGAGGAGGATTTTTTTAGGATACAAATTCTCTCAAATTTCACTGGACCGGTTGGAGACCACCTACCGGGAACGTTCCGAAGGTTTAACAAAACAGGTTGCAAAAGAAAACCGCAACCTTGCTTTGAACTGAGTGCTATCGTAATCGTTCCCCATAGAAAACCATGCTTTGACTTTTCTGTCGGACAACAGAAACTAACTGATACATTTTATACAAAAGATTATTACACTCAGGTGGGATCTAATACATGGTACGCATTCAAATAGTGAAAAACCGGGGTCGAGAAAAATTGGGGCGCTTCTTCCTGGAAATCTGATGCTATTTAAGGTGACACATTTTGTCTTTGAGTGGAAGATAGCTAGACTACCAGTAATGTTGTTCTGTCATAGGGTAATAGTGAGTTGGTTGGTCTTGAAGTATCTAGCCAGACACTAAACATCTTGTTTCTATTAGATTGCTTTAGGTTCTAAAAAACTTGGGCGTGTTAGGGGAACTGGGTTACAAACATTGCAAAAATGTGAATTTTGATGATTTGATTTTCTGGTTGAGCAAATCATCAATAGGGCCTTTATAGTGTGGGTTGGTATGTCAATGAAACAGTTCCCGTAGGATTGTGGTGCTAAAGTTGATTTTTATGATGTTTTTCATCATAGGGACCAAACAGTCAGAAAATGATGGGGTGCAAATTCGGACTGCGGCCCATTCCTCAAGGGGGGAAATTTTACTACAGGGAAAAAACTTTAAATCGAGTCAATGGGTTTTAAGTGTACATTAACATGTTCGTCTCCTTATAAGGATTAGAAAAAGTATATTATTTGCCTAGATTCCGACCATTAGTTTAAGCGCTACAGCCACATATGGTTCAAGGTCATCCTGGGGTAAAAATTTACCCATGCTCAGATTTTGTGAAAATGTGATAAGTGTTGTATTATCACCGGATCCCCCAAAAGTATTATTTACAGTGTGTGACAGGTGGGTGGCCAATTACATGCAAATGTCGCAAGGGTCTATATGGTCTATGGGGGTCACCAGGAATTTCCCTGGATGTCGCATTGGTGCTATCAAAAGATCAATTTAAAATGCATTTTCTGTTTCAGTGGACACAAGGAATACATTGGACACACTTTCAACACATCGGAGCATTTACCCCTAGGGTGACCTTGAACCAGTATGGGGGCTGTACCGCTTTAACTAAAAGGTTGGACCTAGGCAAATAATACTTTTTCTATCCTTATGACGAGACGAACGTGTTAGGTACATTAAAACACAATGACTTTGATGTTAAATTTTTACTCTGTTACTAACATTTACCCACTTGAAGAAGGGGGCATCGTTCCGAAAATTTGCACCCCCATCTTTTATGACAGGTTAGGACCTATTGCAACCCAAACAGCAACAAAATCAATTGTAGCATGAAAATCCTACGGGGGATACACACCCAAACCCCACAATTATTAATTGCTATTCAGGAAAAATTAAGAAAATATAAAACACACATTTGGGTATGTGGTTAGGTATTGGAAAGTCTACAAGGCAGTTGAAGGAAGCAACATAGATTGGAAGGTTACCAGTAGTGATTAAATTGATTTACGTGCCTTGGATGCTATGGCAAACATCAGCATGGAAAAGGTGGTGATACGGATGAATATGGTCAAGTGTGAACGACAGCGATATATGAGATCCTTATAACAAGGATATAATATGTATCCTGTGGTACATAGACCCTTGTCTTGGACGTTATCTGATATGATTGCACAGGTTTGTACTTGGTGGCTTAACAAGGGCCCACATTTGGGTATTGCTGAGGGGGAATTCATTTAACTTGTGTTTCCCTGTTTTGTTACTTATTGTGTAATAGTTATTAACAGATTACAGACGTAAACTAAACTGAGGGGGAAAATTAGGCAAAATGATTTGGAAGCATGGCAGGGGCCACTGTTAGGTTGCTACTTTGGAATTATGATTTAAAGGTGCATTGTGTGAACCTAGCACCTTTCTTGTAGGTTTATCAGATATTTTGAGAAAATGGTTATTTTCAAAATTGCAGTTGATTTTGTGGGTGTGTTTGGACATTATGAGGCAAATGTCTGTATCTATACTCTACTGCCAGAATTGTTCAGAGGCATTACCATTGCGCCGAGCGGATGTGCGTCAACACGGAAGTAAAAGCCGATGCTTGTTGAGTAGTTGGCTTTCTCCCCATGGCTTAATCCCCGGGGGGGTTCAGTATTCATAGACAAGGGGGATCATCCGTGTACAGATTCACTAGAAAAGGGTATTTTTTCAGGACCAGGCACGTACGTAACGTGAACGTGAAAAGGGGTAAAAACATACACAAAATCCCGAAAAGGGTATATTTTCGAAATGAGGACTTACGCATATTTCAGGGTCCAGTATTCATTAAGCATACAACGAATTTAAAACAAGTGTTCCGGAAGTCTGTTACTTGCCTTCAAACTGTGCTTTCAAAATCCCGAAATTCCAAAATTTTACGAGCTTACGACCGGTGGTAAAGAAAAACCATACACATGATTTGTTGAAGGCATTATTGGTTGAGACCGAGAAATAGCTCCTTTGTGATTGCCTGATTATGTCGCTCTATACTAAGAGGTTCTCTATCCAACTTACCCCATGAAACGGGACAATGTTTAGCGATTAAACCTCATAAATGCCTCAGTCAATTCTATGGTGTGATTTCTAAAATAATCTCTTGGTCTGCCCATTGCTGGAGCAACAATGCACAAACAAGGACCTTGCGGAATACAGTGAAGCAGCCAGGCCGTTGTATCCCATTCTGGCGGGATAATTTGAGAACCCACATGTTGGACACGATAAGAAGAAATCAAGTCTTTCTGTTTTACTTTTAAAGCCCATTGCATATATATGTGCTATAGTGAATCCACTTACAAATTCAACTATTTTCTGATCAAAATTCGCATGAAAAATGTGCGTGTGGAAAGTGAAGAAATGCGATAGACAAAAATTAGACCCCCCACCCCCCCCCCCCCCCCCCCCCCCCCCCCCCGCTAGCCGCTCAGCAGCCATATCGGCGACCTTTTATCGACCAGTCGGGCCCCGAGAGTGTTGGGTGGATTCGCCACCCCCTCACCCAAAATGCATTTCCCTGTCCTCCGATATATCCTGGCTGAAAAACATAACTTTCCCAGATATTTTCTGAATTACACCAGCTCAGACAAGGCCTCTTGGTGTGCAAAAAAAACTGAAAGAATATGGTTTTGGTTTTTTTTTTACGTTATAAAGGGGTAATAGTTGCATCAATACTTGTTTAGGGTATAGGGAGAAGACAAATTACTTGTTTAGGAGTATGCAAAATTGCCGCTATTGATACTTGTTGGGGGCGAAAGAAATTCCATCACAGTACTGTTTAGGGGTCGCTAATGCGTGGCTGATCCGGTTAGGGGTGAGTGAAAATTCAAGGTTCGAAAATACGTATTTAGGGTGCTTTTTGTGATTGCTTGGACACGGATGATCCCCCTTGTATGAGAGTGGGGGGCCCCCCCGGGGGCTAATCGAGCATGAGGCTACCTGTAGTCTCCGCCCCTGTATGACAGATATTGCAGCGCTCGCGTTGCCGACCTCTGAACACTTTAGTGAGCCCCCTAGGCCACCGTGTTGTATGCTGTCGTTAGGATAGGAAAAATACCAAAAACCACCATTTCTGCAAGAGTAAGATTGAATCTGCAAATAAGAGTAGTCAATTCTACCAGGGCCAACTGTTCAGATAATATGAAAATCCCAAAAATATTTTAGGTAAGTCGGTATGAGGCTATAAATTGTGAAACTGCCCCTTTAAATCATAAAAATATGTTATTGCGTTCAGTTAGTGACAGTCAGCACCCCATTCAAAGGTTTCAAACTAATGATTGGGCATGTTTTGACTTAAGTTCTGGGTTTTATAGTGAATCAAAAACAACTTGTATCAGCTACAACTTTTTTTTTCAATTTGTGAGAGAAATTGGTCAAAAGGAGTCAACAATCCGCAGTACAGGGATCCCAAGGTCTGATTTTATAGATTCCTAACAAAACTTTTAGAAAAGATAGAAATCCAACGTCAAATCCACATGCTCTGGGGTAGGTATTTTCTGTGTATTTGTTGCCGATATCGCACGAAACAGGGAGAGAAGAAGAGCGAAAAACATACAAAAGGAAGATTGTGTTCACATCCCTGAGCGTTCCGGGTGGTCATGGAACCTCCGCGATCGTATCCCCTCAAGTCTCAATACCAATTTGGCGTAAAATGTTGGAAATATTCATCGTTATGCCGCGGGCTACAATACTGCTTCACTATCCCATATGTTTGGCGGAATTTTATCCCAAACAGGCTTGCAGTGGTAAGCAGCTCCCACAGCATGTCATGTATTTTCACATGAGTACATTGCCTTGGTAATATTTAGCCATGATGGGCCAAAAAAAAATAATGTTTGATGTACAGAAATGAGTTTTTAGAGTTGGGTCGGTCGGTCGTCGAAAACTTTTTTTTTTTTTAATTCAATAGCAAATATTATTTGAAACCATGTTTGTTTGTCTTAATAGTTAATCAACACTAAAATCAAGTTGATTCTTACTCCAAAATGCCATCTTTGTACCTTATGAAACCCAACTAACATGCCTAAGAAAAACAGTTTAAACATCTGTTTTATGTTTCAGAAAGTTATAAAATAAAGGGGATGGCCCGAATTGAAGGATATGTTGTTTTCATGTGATTAGATTGGCCTTTATCCACCACCCCATCTGTAAAGGTTTCTCGCGATATGTCAATCCTTTTGAGCGAGAGCTAAAAGCGTGATTTTGTACGCCTCATAGAGTACTGTTTGTAAAATAATATTGGTTCGACCAAAAGGGGGCACATTTCGTCATACTGTCAAAACCGCACCTTCCTTTAGTCTACAGATTTCACAGGGTAAATGAGAAAAATAGTAGCTTGCTTTGATACCAAATGGTTGAACACGTCCGGAAAATTAGGGTTCTGGGGACGAGGCAATAAGCGATCGGGCAGGGACTTTTAAAAAAAAAAACTCAGGAATTTTTCAAATTAGGGTCCGGTATTCTTTTTGCACAGTAGTAAAGGAATAAAATCTTTTTCCCGATGGCCGTAGGACGGGACAATCAAACAACTTTTTTGTTTGGCCTGAGCTGCTGTCATAAGAGGGCTGTACCCCCCCGAAAACACTACCTACTTTTAAAGGGCAACGAGAATTTTGAGGCACCCCAATATTGGGTCATAATTAATTAATTCCTATTGATTAGACACTCAATAGATTTCTTGCCTGTATGTCGCATACAGTAATGTCTTAAAAGAGAAAAAAGGCAATTTTTGGTTTGCTTGATTTCAATGTAAAAACGGCTAATTTCATATTTGCTCCTATAAGAAATTAAAAATTCAACAATTTTTGGACCAAAGAATCAGTTCTCGGCTTAAATCCTTACAGATGGGATAGTTTTGATGGAAAACTTTACATCAGGGCAAAAAAATCAGTACTTTCGATTTTTTGATAAGGGAAAGTGTGAGTGTGAAATCGCTAGTTGCACCTTTAATACAAATTTGGACTTGGCTAATTACATCATATATTTCATTTCAATAGCCAATGAAAATGCAGCTTCAAATATTTAAGACTCTATCCTGTTTTCAGCCCTTACCCCATTCTTTACCATGTTGGTTGATTGGCTTAAAAAATATCACAGGAGTTTCCATATGACCAATCGGGAAGTAGTACCCATAATCTCCCCTTCAGCTTTGTCGTGGCAGTTAGAGATAGAGTGGACGCGCAGTGTGGCACCAAACACCAAGTGTGGGCAAGATACAAATGCGAAAAAGAGAGCCAATGCAAAAACGCCACATGGACTGCTGCGTGCAAGTGTAATTGTGCGATTTCCCACTCCCACAACGAAGGAAGTAAAACAAGTTATGATTTTTCTTAGTTGTTGTCCAAAACCTAAACAAAAATATAACATTTCCACTTTCGCTTGATATTAGTTTTGTCATGGGGAGGAGGAACAAATGAAATTCGATCATGTGTGTGACTTCCCGAAGAATGGCTCAAATCATGTTTTGGTAGCTCGTGCATGATAAATGTAGTTAGACCTAACTATTTTCAAAAAGCTTTTGACTGTAAATTCACGAAACACTAACCATCTGGAGAGATCTTAATCCATACTGAGGTGTGTGTATCTCTATCTGTCAACAATTCTTAAACAGCTGTGAAATGTAAGCAAAAATTTCAGTGGACCTGATTGCCTGGGGTTAATTTGATGATTGAACCCCTACCTAGGTAGTAGCGCTGCGTCTGGACACATTATTATTGCGTGACGACGAGGCCGTAACTTAAAATAATGGCATCGGCTTGGTTTTCAATTCGTTGTAAAGGGAGTACCGGTTCCCAAAATACCAAAGGTAATACCTTATTCTCTCTATATGTAACTCACCACACTAGCAGTAGGGGACAATAGGTGTTCATGAATATGATGGTCAACGGTATCTTAGAGTCGAATAGGTCAGCAAACTGCTTTAAAATGCTTCGTTGCCTCGTTTTGGTGGATTGGGTGGAGGGATAATTGTGTGGTGCTTCCTTCAAAGTGTCTTCAGGCATTTGGATTATGTGGCCCTATGTGGACCTTTGACCCTATTTTATTGAAATATGAATGTTGTGACCAAACATAACCCCGTTAGCATCATGTCCTTTTATGCCATTTAACACGCCTTTATTCCGGTCAGTGAGTATGGGTCAATAACATCACATAGCCAAACAAGAATTCCCTAATGGCCCTATTAATCTTCCATTATTTATTGAAAAAAAATAACTGGGGTAAGACCTTTCAGGTGAATGAAGTGTTAAATTTGATCATTTCCCACATATGTGTTGATTTATTAATTCTATGCTTGGTCAGAAGAACTCATTAAGCAGAAAGATCTCACTGATATGTGTGTAGAGAGTTTGACCCCTGTGTAAATTTCGACCTATATTGAAATATTAACAATAAAGAGTCCAGAGTATAGTTCTGTGTGCATTGCATCCCCCACACACAACCCTTTAAGGTTTAAAGGGGCATTTTGTGAGCCAAGACATCCACCCCTGACTTAACATAAAAAAAGGTAAAGGGGACGGACCTGTGTACACAGGAACGGAGTGCTCATCTCTCTTTCGAAGCGATTGGGCCAGACTCCACCATATAATGTTGCTGTAGTGGGATCGCCACACTACATCTACAGCGAGTCTGTACCACCTTCCCAATATTGAATAACGCCGGTACCATTGAACACCGGGTTAGAGGTTTTAGAGAGGAGTAAGTGGTAATGGGGAAAGTGCCTACTCAAGGACCAAAACATGTTGGCGAAGTGGGACTCGAAACCCACGACTTTTGGATTGCGGGACGAGCGCTTAATCCACTGGACCACACGTGCCCTCTTAACATAAAACAACACAAATTTTTATATCATCTGTATAGTTGGCCTATATATATTGTAATTTGTATGTGTGCTGACTCTTCAAGGCAGATTTGGACCTCTTTGGAAGATATAAGAATTTGTAATTACAAGAGTCATTTTGAAAATAAGCTTTTTTAAGAATATTTGTTGAGCAAAAAAGATGCTGCTAGGACCATAAAGTGCACCTTTAATTTTCACTATTTCCAAATATACCTACTTAAGATCCAGAAACCTCCAAGAGTACACTTCTAAGTCCACTTGGGAGGAAGGAGTATCACAAATTAGGACAGGAAAAGGATTTATAATCTTTTAGCAGTATTATTAAGTATTAAATGTTAATCCTTTTTGAAAGCTTGCCCCAAAACTTTGTATATTGAAATATCATGCAGTGTGTCTTGCCATGTAGACAGAACCTAGACTGTGAAATGTGATGGCCAGATTTCTTACAGATACCAGGTATCTGGGGCCAGATCATGAAAATGTCATCCAAGGTGTGAAACATCGATGACGCTGTTTGCGTGGTGTGAAATGCCTCTCTGAACTGACTCAAATATCAAAGGCAGCACTGGGAAATCTAGGCAAATACTATTGTTAAGTTATATCTTAAAGATAAAGAATGAAAGGAGAACTTTAAGGGGATAGGATAGGGTGGTTCCGAGTACAAAAGAAATCTAAACCCTAACCCTAGTTTTAGATTTGTTTGTGTCGTGTGCAAGAATTGCAGAAGGCATATAGGGATTACTCTGGTTGTATGTCTGTGTCTGTGGTCAAAATGTTAACCCTTAATATATTACATGCCGTATGAGTTCCGTAAGGGCTATTTCTTACTCATCAGATATCAAAATCAATTGGGATAAATAGGGGTCCACAAAACAATCGGAACACGCAAGTTTAATAATCATTATAGTCATTATATATACTTACTTTTTGTGTAAAAGAAATAAAATTTGACCACCTTATTCTCATTATGGGGTTTTCAATACAAAATTAAGGCATCCATGCAAAAAACGTGGACATGGGAATGCTTTACTAGATAGGTGCTACTCTTAGCATTTAAAGGAAGATGGCCCGATTTAGTCATATCTAGTTTTCATCTTAATGACTGAATGACCTTGACAAAAAAAAAATCGAAATTTTTAAAGTTACACACTGCTATTTCAGTCTGTTTTGATGCGAGAGGTAAAACTGTGATTTTGTAAGCCTCATACTGTAGAGTGTAAAATTAATATTGGTCCACCAAAATGCTTCACATTTTTGCTCATAAAATCTTTTAGCCCTGATATTTCACTGGATAAATGAGAAAAATAGTAGCTTTCTTCAGATACCAAAATGTTGACCACTTAAAGTAAAATCTGGGGTTCTGGGGATGAGGCCTGGCGGACGAGGCTATGCGATCGGTCCATGGCCCTTTAACACCATCCTATCACAATCTCGCAATATATGTTTCAAAATAATGTTAACACAGGTAGCATGTTTCCATTACACTTACAACATTTTAAGAGGCATTTTGGGATCCACAGCCTCATCCCCATATATCATCTGAACCATTGGTTTATTGCCATTTGGTCTAATCCCATTTGGTGTAATAGCCAATTGGTCTAACTTCAATTCATCTAAACCCATATTGTCTAATACCAATTTGCCTAATAACCATTTTGTCTAACATCCAATTTATCTTACAACCAGAATGTCTAACATCCATTTGGTCCAATGCCCATCTAGTCTAAGGCCCATTTGTATGCTACCACTTAGTCTTTTGTCTAACTTCAATTGGTCTAATACCATTTAGTCTAATAACCATTTAGTCTAATATCCATTTGGACTAATACCCAATGGATATTAGACCAAATGGAATATTAGACCAGATGGGCATTAGACCAATTGGCATTAGACCAATTTGGTTATAGACGATATGGGTATTGGATGATATGAAATCTAGACAGATGAATATTAGACTACATGGCTATTAGACTAAATGGTTATTAGCCTAAATGGTTATTAGACTAAATGGTATTAGACCAATTGAAGTTAGACAAAATAGCCATTAGACCAATTGGGATTAGACTAAATGGCAAGTCACTGAACCACTAGCCTATATGTTCTCTTTTCTTTTGTGCAAATTCAACCTAATCTGAAACAAATTCTCAATTTTGTGTATCAGAAATAACAAACATTTGCTCATAACATCAAAAAGCACAATCAAAATCAACTGAAATTTTGGAAATACAGTAGCCTTTGTAAGGGATATCTGGTGAACTATAAAAAAAAGTGCTAGGTCACAAAATCCACCTTTAACCAGCTTGGAAGTAAACTAGTAAATGTCCAGAAACATGCAATCATACAATGTCAATTCCATATTGGCCATCGAAAGATCATTAAAATGAATAACAATGCATCATGGTCTCATGTGCAAACGGGGGGGTCGGGTCTTCCCTCCCTTCACACCACTGTGGTCCCAGGTTTAACCCTCGGTCGGGCCTGCGATTTCATGTGTGTTTAGTTTCAAGTCCTTACTCAGCCTCGCAGGTTTTCTCCGGGTACTCCGGTTTCCTCAGGGTACTACAGTTTCCTCCGGGTACTCCGGTTTCCTCCGGGTACTCCGGTTTCCTCCTGCTTCTAAAAACTGGGCTTTCTTCCCTAATGTGCATGTGATAATAAAGTGAATTGAAATAAAGTATCTGCATGACACTAAAACAGTGGCGTAACGGGCCTGCCCGCTCTGAGGGTGCAAATTTCCCATTTTGGGAAATTTTCCCTCTCAGGGGGGGGTCAAAAGACCAATTTTTCCCAGTCAGAGGGCTAAAAAACGGCTGATTTAGCATGATTTTTGCCAATTTTTTCCTGGCCAAAGTCGTCGGGGGGGGCAACCCCCCCCCCCCGCCCCCCCCCCCCCCGCCTGTTACACCACTGCACTAAAATGACATGATAGTGTTGATGTGTCGTTAAATACTAATACCTCCTCCTCATGTGCAAACAAATTGGAAGTCCTCAATTGCTTTCATTACCTATACCTTGAAAAGAAATAAATATTAAGAGTTGTAGAAATATAATTGCTTGTGAAGTGGCTTGTAATTACAGGCTATTACGATAAGCTGTATTTTTAGTGGTGGAGTTATACAATGGGTCTTGTTACTTTGGGCTCTCTAGCTTTCCTATTCATCCAGAATGGCGGAAGTTTGTATTGGGGTAAACCATTTTTTCCTCTGGCATTATCGTACCATTCGAAGGATCAATGGCAGTCAAATACCAAAGGAAATTAATTTGGTATAAGCAGGTAAATGCCGCAGGATGTCTGGTTCTACTGGGCAATTTTAATCCGCAAACGACATATATCGGTATTTTGACGCCTTTTGCTTCAATGGAAACATGATAATAGACTTGACTGTCCTTTAGCCAAATTGTATTGTTTAGTTACACTTCCATGTAAAGACCAAGCACAAGTCTGGGTCTCAAGTTGTCATGTGCCATAGCAGCTCAAATTTGTTCTTCTTCTCTTGTCATGAATATCGGGTAGATTGCTCTCTAACTGTGCCCCCTTTTTACTGGTGTTTTCTGCATTGCTGGTTGTTAGTTAGTGTTGTATTCCTAAGTGACTGTGACTAATAATTTCAATTGTTTGATGTTGCTTTCACTAGATGCACAAAATGCTCTACAAGGAGCTATTGAGATTTGTTAGAAAAAGAGAGACATTTTGCGTGTAATTATTTCAATAAGAAGCATTAAAAAAGGAAGGAACCCCCCCAATAATAAAGATATTTTATACAAGGAGCTATTTAGATTTGTTAGAAAAAAGGCATTTTGGTTGTGAAATATTTGAATAAGAAGCATTAAAAAAAGGAAGGCCCCTCCAAAAAATAATAATGGAGTTAAGGTGCAATAGGGATTCATTCATATATGGATGAGTTCAAAGGTCAACTGAGGTCATGTTCCAGACTTCCATCTTGCCAGGGGGATGGTGCAAGTTTACTTGCTGAATTTTTAATAAGAGATGAGGAAGCATATTGTGCTCCCGGAGCATAGTTGATTGACGACATCTCTATTTTGCATACATTCAAATTCAATCCGTTAATAAGTAAGCTGTGTATGTGTTTTATTGTCTCACATAATAAACAGTGATTTGCTATTAAAGGCACTTGTTCCAATTTATGTCTATTATGTTCTCTACTTGATATGAGAGCATGACACTTGCACATACGTCCCATCAAGTACCGTGGGAAGTAAACTTGCGGTTTTGATGGTAGAAACAATAATGCATATTGCAAAGCCCTATTCAATACTGTGCTATAATATTGATGGTTAACCATTAAAATGGCTGTTTTTGTTTATATCTTGGGAATTAAATGGATTTGAGAGCTCAAATTCAGGATGACAATGAGAAAAATACGGCCTTTCATCTGATATCAAAATCGATACTACTTCCGGGTAAATCGGGGGTCCCAAAGACGATCGGAACACACACCTTTAAAGTAATTCTCTTGACCTTTTTATTACTACACCAGTTTGTGGAGCAGTGTAATGGTAATGTTGCTTATGATAAGACATCCTGAATTTGATTAAAATAAAACTTCAGAAAGGCTTGTTTTATACGGGGTTTTATATTTAACAAATTTGAAAGGTCCCCCCCACATCTAAACAAGGACATCCACCTGTCCACTTATCAACAATTGCAAAAATAAAACCCTGCTGGGCCGTAATGGAGAAGTTGACAACATCCCAAGCCAAGATGAGCTTAATGTCCTGACTGGAATGCGGTGGGTCCCTACCTAATAGCTGTTTAGCCTGCATATAGCGTAAATCATTTATTACCGGATGCGCAGGCTGGTGAAAATTGACACATGATGCTGTGGGGTGAATATTCCTCTCATGAAAATGCCAAAGTCATATGATACGAACACTGGCATATTACTTGGCGGTGGAGCGGGAAAAAAACACAGATTGAAATCCAAATATGGAATTAGGAAGAAACAAATCTCTGGAGGATCAAAGCTTTCATCACAGGTTCTTACCATGAGGGGCTGTAATCTACAAAGAATCGCTCTTGTCACATCCCCCAGGATAGGAGAGTAACGTGATTGGTTTACAGAAGAGTGTCCAATGAATAAGATCTGTGAAGGCCCAATCTGATACCGATTTCACCCGCAAGTGGATTCAAAGCAATCGGGAATTATAGCTACTCATTGATCTATGCTATTATGAGGGCAGCTTTTGGAGTGTTGTTTTATTTACAAAAATTATACTTTAATCATTTACTTGGAGTTTGGAGTGGGCCATTAATTGCCTATGTATGTCTGCACCCTCTTTTAGTAGGGTTGCACAATTTTAAAATTTAAAATTAACCTGGGGTATCATCTGCATGGGGAGTTTGTCTGTTTTGACTTCAAACTGGCATGTCTATTCTGTAGACTTTTGTCATTGGATATGTCCTAAAATTGAAGGTAACTTCAAAGTAATTTCTTATTAATGCAGTACCAGAAAGGATATCAAATTTTAACACAAACTCTGTGTTACTTTTAATCTCACATTTACTCTAATTCACTCGCATTCTTTTTTCTTCCTCCATCTCTCCCTCCTTATCTTCCTTTTCTCTTCCCTTTCTTCTACCACTCCCTTTCTTCTATATCTCCCTTTCTTCTTCCTCATGTTGTCCCTCTCTCTAGCTCCCTCCCTGCCAGACTCTTCCCCCACTCTTCCAAAAATGGACCACTGTTTCCTTTTAATGGTCTCTCACAAAACCACTGATGGTACCTTTCTATATCTAACTCTTAAGAAATCACTTGGCTTTCTTGGCTTCCTGGTTACAGCAAAGGGCCTAGAAAGCTAACGACCACTGGTTCAAATCTGTCTAAGTACACATGGTTATTTCAACGTTTGCATGTCTCTGCCACTCTGGGTAAGATCAAAATACTTGTACAACCCACTTGTTGTTCAGAAGGACACACTTGGAAATACATTGTTGTGATTACACTGTCATGCTAGATGCATTTAGCATGCAAGCATCAGTAAATGTAGGGCAGGAAATAATAAGCCAAATTCAAGATGCGATGACCTAGAAACACCAAATCTTGACGGGATATATTACATCATATCACCTGCTGTGGTAATAACCGAAACCTTATGAAATATACAGGCAATAACAAAATGGCCATATACATGATATACATGTAGAGTTAACAAATTCACAAATCAGTTTAGACAAGATATCCTGCATGCACCCTGCGTGCATGCTGGAATACCCGTTAACTCTAGTCAGTTAGACAATCTTGCTAGGGAGCTCCCTCTTCACACATATGTCCCATACCCAATTACAATACACAGATTGCATATCCTAGAAAACTAATAAGAGAGAGTAACATGTTTATAGCTGCCACGTCTCAGTCTTTGCACTGAAAGGGGGACCATATTTTGGGATTAAGTATGTAGCTGTGTGGAGGTTATAAAGTGTCATGCTCGAGTGACACTTGTACTGGAGCTAAGCTATTGGGCTGGATTGCCCATCTCTCTTTCCAAGGGTTTAAGACCAGACTCCTGTAGTATAGTTGTAATATGTGCTGGTAGTCATACTCGTGGGTGGGGAGAGAGGAGCAAGCAATGGTTGGCGGGCCGGATTTGGCTTGTGGGCCACCCGGTACCGTCACTTCTCTTATTGTCGGGTACCCATGCTCGTTCGTAGGAATTGAAAACACCCCCCTTTTCGCATATCTTGGTTTTAAACAATACCCCTTTTTTGTGCAAAATCGCGAATTTTTAGGGCTAAAATATACCCCTTTTTTCGCGAAATCATGAATGATTTTTAATTAATCACCCTTTTCAAACAAAACGCGAACTATGGAAAATACAGTCAACAAAAAAAAAAAAAAAAAAAAAAAGTACACATGGTTATTTCAACGTTTGCATGTCTCTGCCACTCTGGGTAAGATCAAAATACTTGTACAACCCACTTGTTGTTCAGAAGGACACACTTGGAAATACATTGTTGTGATTACACTGTCATGCTAGATGCATTTAGCATGCAAGCATCAGTAAATGTAGGGCAGGAAATAATAAGCCAAATTCAAGATGCGATGACCTAGAAACACCAAATCTTGACGGGATATATTTCATCACAGGTTTCTTACCATGAGGGGCTGTAATCTACAAAGAATCGCTCTTGTCACATCCCCCAGGATAGGAGAGTAACGTGATTGGTTTACAGAAGAGTGTCCAATGAATAAGATCTGTGAAGGCCCAATCTGATACCGATTTCACCCGCAAGTGGATTCAAAGCAATCGGGAATTATAGCTACTCATTGATCTATGCTATTATGAGGGCAGCTTTTGGAGTGTTGTTTTATTTACAAAAATTATACTTTAATCATTTACTTGGAGTTTGGAGTGGGCCATTAATTGCCTATGTATGTCTGCACCCTCTTTTAGTAGGGTTGCACAATTTTAAAATTTAAAATTAACCTGGGGTATCATCTGCATGGGGAGTTTGTCTGTTTTGACTTCAAACTGGCATGTCTATTCTGTAGACTTTTGTCATTGGATATGTCCTAAAATTGAAGGTAACTTCAAAGTAATTTCTTATTAATGCAGTACCAGAAAGGATATCAAATTTAACACAAACTCTGTGTTACTTTTAATCTCACATTTACTCTAATTCACTCGCATTCTTTTTTTCTTCCTCCATCTCTCCCCTCCTTATCTTCCTTTTCTCTTCCCTTTCTTCTACCACTCCCTTTCTTCTATATCTCCCTTTCTTCTTCCTCATGTTGTCCCTCTCTCTAGCTCCCTCCCTGCCAGACTCTTCCCCCACTCTTCCAAAAATGGACCACTGTTTCCTTTTAATGGTCTCTCACAAAACCACTGATGGTACCTTTCTATATCTAACTCTCAGAAATCACTTGGCTTTCTGCGGCTTCCTGTTCAGCAAAGGGACTAGGAACAGAAAGACCACTGGTTCAAATCTGTCTGAGTACACATGCGGTTATTTAAACGTTTCAGTCTCTGCCACTCTGGGTAAGATCAAAATACTGTACAACCCAACTTGTGTTCAGAAGGGACCACACTGGAAATACATTGTTGTGATTACACTGTCTGCTAGATGAAGTTAGCATGCAAGCATCAGTAAATGTCGGGCAGAAATGATTAAAGCCAAATTCAAGATGCGATGCCCTAGAAACCACCCAAATTGACGGGATATATTACATCATATCACCTGCTGCCGGGTAAAAACGAAACTTAGAAAATACAGGCAATAACCAAAATGGCCACTATACATGAATAATGAGAGTTACAACAAATTAAAAATCAGTTTAGACAGATATCCTGCACGGCACCTGCTGTGCAAGCTGTGGAATACTGTACCTCAGTCAGTTAGGCAATCTTGCCAGGGAGCTCCCTCTTCACACGTATGTCCCATACCCAATTACAATACACAGATTGCATATCCTAGAAAACTAATAAGAGAGAGTAACATGTTTATAGCTGCCACGTCTCAGTCTTTGCACTGAAAGGGGGACCATATTTCGGGATGAAGTATGTAGCTGTGTGGAGGTTATAAAGTGTCATGCTCGAGTGACACTTGTACTGGAGCTAAGCTATCCGGCTGGATTGCCCATCTCTCTTTCCAAGGGTTTGAGACCAGACTCCTGTAGTATAGTTGTAATATGTGCTGATAGTCATACTCGTGGGTGGGGAGAGAGGAGCAAGCAATGGTTGGCGGGCCGGATTTGGCTTGTGGGCCACCAATTGAGAACTCCTGTTATAGGTGAAGTGTTCTGCCTATGGAAACAATGTACAAACCTGAGATCTCTGTGCCCCTCTATCTACCCCTCTGCCACATATTGAGTTAACATTTGCCACATTGAAGATTTGGGTTTATGTTTTAACCAATGATGATGTCTAAATTTGGGATTTCTTGGCCGTCACTGTGTGTATCTTACATTGGGACACAGCAGCTATGCTTACTGTAACACTTATCACTCG
Organism: Ophioderma brevispina; assembly: GCA_023653785.1. Classification (NCBI taxonomy): domain Eukaryota; kingdom Metazoa; phylum Echinodermata; class Ophiuroidea; order Amphilepidida; family Ophiodermatidae; genus Ophioderma; species Ophioderma brevispina. The sequence goes on along the minus strand of JAMKCH010052080.1, from coordinate 33,657 downwards.
CTGTACGTACCTTCTCTACTGCTACACCAGTGGCCCACAGTCGATTAGCAATCACAATTTGTCGATTTGCCGCGAAGCGTGAACGCAACACCTGTACCACCTAGAGTCACAGGGTACATTCTGTCATTCAACAACAAGGGCACAGTTCATTGACATGGGTGTGCTGCTTATATGTTTGGGTATTGTACATTGGTTAATTCAGATTCACTACACCAAAAATAGAGGGAGTGTACATTCCTTTGATTTCTTTAAAGGTGCAACGAGAGATTTCACATATCAGGTGTCCCTAAAAAAATGAAAGTACTTATTTTTGTCCTAATGTAAAGCTTTCTATCAAAAATATCCTCATCTGAAAGATTTAAGCTGAGAAATGTTTCTTTGGTACAAAAATTGTGAAATTTCTAATTTCGTATAGGAGCAAACACGAAATTCAGCCTATGTTTTATATTGAAATATAAGTATATCAAAATCACCTTTTTTCTCTCTTTTAAGACATTTCTGTAACCAAATACAAGAGTAAGAGATCTATTGAAGTGTCTAATCATAGAAATTCGTTCGTGGTCCACAGTCTTGTAATGGCTTGTCGGTGTCATGTGTCAGGATTTGGTCAAGTGTAAGCAACGGGGCCGGTGTTATCTATGATACGGCCGCTCCTACCATGGCCCGCGTTTTTTTTTGGTTGATTGAAACTGGGCGCGAAATACATTATGACACAATTGCGTGTCTCAAAATCTCTCGTTGCAACCTTGCATATAAGACGCAATCTTGACTTTGGTCATTGTTCCTCGATTTTTTACAAAATACAATTTCATGGGGGGGAATTCAAACATCATATCGGCTCCCTCAAGCCCGGGGTGAAATGTCATTTGATGTGATAAAATGTATGAGTGCAACAAGTCGTATCTGCATATTTGTCATTTTGTATAAAGGCTGTTTTGTGTTAAAGTTTCTTTGGTTTACCATTGATTTAAAATGTCTTCTTTATTTCATAAAAAAATGTTTTCTCTTTGATTTGAGGATGGCACTTTTAAAAAAGCTTGAACTGTGTTTTATTTGTATATACAAAATCAAGCAAAAACTCAATTTTACCCAAAATGTCAGTTCTTTATTGCACTCACAGATCCACCTACAGAATACATTTGATTAAGAGACAACAAAAACATCAAAATCCAAATGGGCTTTATAAAGATTTTCCCCAAAATAACCTCATGAGTGTTCATATTACTTCTTCCTCCAGTAAAAAAACAGTACTTTAATTTTCTGTACTAAGTACAGTGGCCCAATATGCTACAGTAGAGGTTCCCAACCTTTTTTGCCAAGTTAGCTTTGAGACCCAATCCTTAAGGGGTCGCAACCCCCAGGTTGGGTAACACTGTACTACAGAGAGGGGACGACATCGATAAGGGACTAAGACATTTAGTCATGTTGAGTGCAAGAAGGTTGTAAGTGCAATAGCTGCCATGTGATATATCTGTGTGCTGCCATGTATTGGGATAACTCTCAATTGACCTTTCCTTGAGTTAGTGGCTCTTGAAATGGTTCTTCAGGCAACTACTTTGGTTTTCCCCAGAGGGTGTATTGAGTCACATCCCACAATGCACCAGTTTTGGGAAATTAACCTCAACAGGGTCATGTGATCCCACAAAAATCCTATTCTTAACACATAAAAATCCTGACTTATATGCTCATTTCCGCCCACAAAGCACTAGTACTGAGGGAATTTTTAGCATGATTATGACATGTCCTGTGGTTCTTAAACTTTTGGAACACTTTTTATCCCTAAGTACTGACATAAGTTTTGTACAGTACAGTATAGGCACATTACAATGCATTGTGGGATTTATTCAACACACCCTCTGGGTGTTGCCTGAAGCACCATTTCAAGAGCCCTGACCATAATAATATATGACCTTCTTACATTTTATCAACAATAATTTGTTCCTATACTTATAAATTTTCCAACAACAACCTAATAGGCCTCAAAAGTGAGAACTACCTGCTGATTGGCTGAAATGAACGGCAACTCATTTAATGAGCCAATTAATGACAATGTAAGAATTAGATATCCCTGAAAGAGGTAGGGGAAATGATTTTAGAAGAGCTACTTTAAAGGGACATTATGGCATGAAAAAAATTGACATAATGAAAAAGGAACTTACTGAAATCACTTCCATGAGTTGAAAACATTTGGATGTTTACATTCTGTAAAAACAGTAAAAACAGGAAGAGTTTCAGGGGAGGTGGCAGTTTGGTGCGCAATTTCTGGAACAGAAAAGCAAGTGTTCACATCCCTGACAGAATTTACAGTGTATCTAGCATGTTTTGCGACACAATTCAAAAGCATTCAGACCAGGATTCAGGCATTGTACTTTAGGCTTGTCGTAAGATATTGATCTGGCAAGTGAAAGATGATTAGCCTGAGTAGACAAAATACACAATAGCAATGGTCTGTGAGCTGATGACAACATGCTTTTCAAGTTTGGTAAATGCTGGCAGTAATGTCAGCATCCTTGTTCCAGAAAATGCCACAGACTGCCACCTCCCCCCCCCCCCCGAACTCTTCCTGTTTTTACTTTTTTCATGCCATTATGTCCCTTTAAATGGTCAATTAAATGAATAGATAATGTATTTAGCCAATGAGACACACTGTTTTGTAGTGCACAGTAGTTTAAACTTAAGCTGAAATAACTTGGGCAATAACGGCCATTTTGAAACCAAAATGGCCACCATAGTGGCACTAGAAAAAATGCCAATGTATTGATTTTATTATCAGTTATTCTTAAATTTCAGAGGTAACAATCAGTTAATCATCACGGATAGTAGTGAATCTTGCACATGGAACATTGTTTCTCTGATTGAAAGCTAATTACGTTCTTTGGTGTCTCAGACATGCTCTTTGCTTGCAAAATTGGATGGATGTGACTAAGGAACAACAAACATTAATTTTTTATTGTGTGATATTTAAAAACCAAACATTAACAACCCAGTAAAACTGGGGCTTTATTATGCTTCCTGAACACACATCAAATTGTTTTGATTTGACATGATATGAATGTTCATAGCCGGGAGTAAGTAAACGCAATCAAGGTGAAATGAAAATTGAAATGAAACCGACATTTTAGCCTCTGAACATGTTATTTTTCAGGTGATTGAGTCTGTAAAAACAGAAGTTTATCTCAAAAATTGACAACACCAACAGGCTGTTAAAGTGCAACCCATTGAGTCATAATGACGTGTACTGACATGTACCCAGCAATTGAAGTTATAGGCCATGATTCAAAGAAAAAAAATGAACATCATTCTTGACATTTTAGCCAAGGATAATGAGCTAGTATAATCTCAATTCCCTTGACACAGTTCAGTACCTTCAATTCACCAGTGTATTTAAAAAAATACACCCCCTGGTTTTTGGGTATGATATATGATACCCAGATCACAAAAGGTAAGTTCATGTCAATGTATGTACAAGTAAAACACACTGAACTGTGTCCTTGGTGGATGAGCATATTGTAACTCATAGCGATTGCAGGGTAAAGTCAATTCTATTATTGCATTCCAAAATGCTGGTGTAATGAGAAACTAATTGCACTTATTCAGATGTCTTGCTAAACAGGAAAGTGTTCCTAGCCTAATCATTAGTTCCAATTCTAAAAATGACGAAATCAAAAAATATGATAAATAATAGAACATCATTTCCTGTTATTCTATTCCATTCTTTTACTCCATAATCGTGCATCTTTTGGTAACACAACACTGTGACTCTAAACAGAACAGCGGCTTGGCGTGCTCTGCTGTGCGTGACATAGCTGAGATAAGAGCATCTCTCTCCCACAAATGTTTTATTCATAAATGCCTATCATTACCTGAGCGATTCACCGGCTGTTTCATCACTTTGCAATTCCGAGCTTATTACACACTAGATTATAATCTTAACTATTAATGCTCTCTTTTTCCCCTTTTCAGTAACAGTTTCGGGAGTACCTCTTGCAAAGCAATCTTAGAATTGTTGATGTAAGACTAAGCATGTTGGTAGAACTCTGAAACTATTATCCATATTGACACCAAACTTGATCACAATGCAAGTGTTTTGATTGATATCATGTTAAGATAAAGGGATATTGATTGACAGATAGGAGTGATATGAGACTGATTTGAGTATGTTAAAGGTTAAAACTTTCCTTGTCACCTATATGGAGTGACACCTCTTGGATCTGCACATTCATTTTCCCCCGTAATTGTTCCAAAACAACATAATTATTTCATTTGTTTTCCAGCAGAAAGTTAATTACCTTGATCGCTGCAGTAATTTTACAATAGATCAAAGGTGGGTGAATCCTTCCTGGCTGTACGTGATCGCAATAGCGCAAGGCTTACACAACACAATTCAAGGTTCTAAGGAATAACAGACAAACAACAATAAGAGCTCATCAAGTGTAACAAGTCTTTATGGTAGCCTGAAATTGAAATTATGTTGGAAATCTTTTTTATGTGAATAGATAGTGTTACTGTTGGTTTCTTACTCTATCCTTTGCTCCCTAACCCTGTGGCAAATTCAGAATCATCAAATCGGCAGACCCAAAGAAGATGATTTTTTTTATCAAGTGGATCAAGTAAAATGCTCAGTTCCAAAGTTTTGAGATTTTTTCTTTTAATGCATCAGTAGAGAATAACAGTACCATACGATACTGAAGAGAAAATATCAGTAGCTTCCCACAATGCATTGCTTCCAAAGGAGGTTTTTGTACAGGTACTGATGTGAATCGTTAGGTGTGAAACATGGCTAAATTAACAGTATTGATCACAAACTTGCATTTTAAGAATGTTTCATCTCTAACAATTCACATGACTACCTGTACAGAAATCTCCATTGGAAGCAATGCATTGTGGGAAGCTACTGATATCTTCTCTCTGTGTAACAAAAATTCTGGATCTGGAATTTTTGAAACATCAATCTGAGCTTAGCTATTTCACACAATGATTAGTACATGGGAAAAAAAAAAAAAAAAAAAACACCCGGCAGATTCTTATTCTACATACCCTAATCTATCAATTTCAGCAAAAAAATTGTATATATACTCAACTTTACGGTCAGGCCATAACTTGGACCATATCTCCCCGACTATGTTAATTTAGCCACACCCTAATCTATCATTTTCAACAAAAAAATTGTGTATATACTCAACTGTACGGTCACATGAAGGTTCTACCTGACTAACAGTATTGATCACAAACTTGCATGTTAAGAATGTTTCATCTCTAATAATTCACATGACTACCTGTACAGAAATCTCCATTGGAAGCAATGCATTGTGGGAAGCTACTGATATCTTCTCTCTGTGTAACAAAAATTCTGGATCTGGAATTTTTGAAACATCAATCTGAGCTTAGCTATTTCACACAATGATTAGTACATGGGAAAAAACATGACTTGTTTTAAAAAATTAAGGGTGCCATCCTTGGGAAATCTCTGAGTCAGCCTTTAAGATTTCTGGAAATGTGCAGGTTAAAGGTGGCAATAATACTTCAGAACTATAGGTCACCGAAATGCATGAAAAACAATAGAAAACATAAAGAAATATGCACTTCCTTGCTTCTGTCAATTGGGTCTTAGTCAGGCGCGAAGCCAGCCCGGTGGTTCCGAGGGGGCAATTTCCCGGTAGATGCAACAAATGTCCCGATCACAAGCAAAAAATTTCCCTGTCGCAGGGCAAAGATCCGAAAAGGGGCTGATTTAACTTGAATATCCGTGCTTTATTTCCCGATTTCCCCTCCAGATTTTTTTCAGAGGGGGCACTCTGCCCCCCCCTTTGCCCCCACCTGGCTACACCACTGGTCTTAGTGTATTTCTTAAGACTAGATATGTGTGACACATCTGTTTGACCCTATGCAAATTGTCTTTTATTTTTAGAGCAATTTTAAGCAGCAGCAGCGACACAATTTTGACAACTGGTCTAAGGAGGGACATTCAAGAGCTATTAGCTCTCCAAAAATCAGAAAAATCCATCGCGGGAATCTTGCCATATAGGCCTACAAAGGTCATGATTTGTATGTTATAGCACCCTCTATATGCCCATTCTCCATAGAGAGACGTGTTCAACTAGATATTTAAAAAAAAATCATATTTGCCAGCAATGAAATTTTGTAAAATTTACACGGGATGAAGTTAGTGGTATAAAGACTCCAAATTAGTTATCAAAAGTGTGTCACCGTTGATAATTTTTGTTTTACTCTAGTTTTCTCAAACAGCTGTGGTAAACCCGCTATCAATCACGTAATTTATCCATACAGATTCAACAAGTGGCTGCAGACGTTTGTCTAGCACTTAAGTGGAAAACCAAATTAAGTGAAACACGGCAACTTTATGTTAAATCATGCTGCACATTGCAAGCAAACTTCAGGACTAGCCAAAAGAGATTAAAACTTTGCCCATCACACAATTTCATTAACCTCCAATGAGCTTTTGGAAATTTTCACTTCAACGGTATATCAAGCGTAAAACTCACTCATAGCCATAGGGTAAAGGATACAAATGTACTCAGGGACCCATGCGAACAACAGAGAATTCCCATGTCAAAACTTGCACATGATTCCTACCAGGACTATCATTATCGCTTGACTGATTTCAGTATTGGACATTAATTCCCGCCAAGGCGTCAGATGGGAGAAGCTGAAATAATATCATGAAATGTCAAAACGCTTTTGTGATACTTCAAATCTTCCAATGTTTTGTTTGTGTTTGAGTCTAGCATGGACGGCATCGCTGCGTGTGCTGTCAGTACCCCTAATAATTGTGATTTTGACATTTTAAATGACTCTGTATATTTACCAAAGTTTGTGTGTTTTTTTGTAAATTGTAAAAAAGAAAGAAAGCCTTTAGGTGAGTAACTTAAAGCATTGCCGTTGCATAAACGGAACCATATAGTTTATTAGGAGGTTGAACTCACTCTTCATATTTAAGTGTCAGTGAAGTTGATGTTTTCAAACAATCGTCATGAAATATTGAACAGTCAAACTTCCTGTTCTTCCACCCTATCCCGAAGTCATTACAAGTGTCGCGTATTTGCTCAATTTCTCAACTATGAGTCCAGATGTCTAGATGGTAGTCTGATGAGATTTGTCAGAAAATATGTCAAGAAAGTCGACTTGCATTATATTCACCGGCAGATTGGGTGTTTCCCAGGGAGCCTTGTTGCAGATCTCGCGACCATACATTGTTCCCTCCCTGTACTTTCAAGATCACAGCAGATTGGGTGTTCCCATGGAGGCTTGTTGCAGATGCTTGAACAATACATTGTTCCCTGTACTTTTCAAGATCACAGCGATGGGTGTTCCAAGGAGCCTTGTTGCAGATGATTGAACAATACATTGTTCCCTGACTTTTCAGTCACAAGAAGAGATTGGCTGATTCCCAGGAGCCTTGTTGCCAGATGCCTCTGAACAAACATTGTTCCCTGTACTTAAGATCACAGCCGATTGAGTGTTCCCATGGAGCCTTGTTGCAGATGACTCTGAACTAATACATTGTTCCCGGTACTTTTCAAGATCACAGCAGATTGGGTGTTCCCACTTGAAGCCTTGTTGCCAGATGACTCTGACAAGACATTGTTCCACGTACTTATCAGGATCACAGCAGATGGGTGTTCCCATGGAGCTTGTTTGCAGTATGCTCTGACAAGAATTGAATTCCCTTGTACTTATTCAGAGCACACCCAGAGTTGGGTGTTCCCATGGAGCATTGTGAGATGCTCTGAACAATACATTGTTCCCTGTACTTATCAAGATCACAGCAGATTGGGTGTTACCATTTGAGCCTTGTTGCAGATTCAGATACTCGGAACAAACATTGTCCCTGTACTTTCAAGATCACAGCACAGATTGGGTGTTCCCATGGAGCCTTGTTGCAGATGCTCTGAACAATAATTGTTCCCTGTACTTTTCAAGATCACAGCAGATGGTTTGTTCCCTGGAGGCTTGTTGACAGATGCCTTTCTGAACAATACATTGTTCCCGCTACTTATCAAGGATTACAGCAGATTGGTGCGTCCCATGCGAAGCCTTGTTGCGATGCCTCCTGAACAATACATTGTCCTGTACTATCAAGATCACAGCAGATTGGGTCTGTGCCATGGAGGTGGTTGCAGTGCTCTGAACAATAGATTGTTCTGATCACTTATCAAGATCACGCAGATGGTGTTCCCATGGCAGACTTGTTTGACAGATGCTCGAACAATAAGGTTCCCTGTACTTATCAAGATCACAGCAGATTGGGTGTTCCCAGGGGAAGCCTGGTGCAAGATGCTCGAACAATACATTGTTCCCTGTACTTATCAAGATCACACAGATATTGGGGGTTCCCATGGAGGACTTTGTTGCAGATGCTCTGAACAATACATTGTTCCCTGTACTATCAAGATTTCACGCCAGTTTTTTTGGGTTTGTTCTCACCAAAATCTCCTATACTTAGGGAGCTGCGTCATTATTTATGCCGGGGGGGGGGGAATGGAAGGATTTCAATTTTTGTCGGCAAAAATTTTCGCGTTCCCCATCGCTTCCGTTCAAAAATTTCACCGCTTCCCCCCTTGATCATGACGATTTCCCATTTAAAAGTTCATTCCCCCTCCTCGCGGTTGATGAAAAAAATTTCACGTCCCCTCTCTCGTACAAATTTTGCGGTTCCAACCCTCAAATCCTCCATTCCACCCCCGCCGTAAATAATGACCCTCCCTTACATATCATTGAAATCCCACATCCTACTAAACTTGGTGCTAAGTTGTGAACTTGCTCTGTAAAACAGTTCGTTGTTTCATGATGCCCAAAATTGGTGTTTTGGTATTACATATGTAAAAATTCTGGCATTCAAATGGCCCTCTAAACACCGTCCAAATTCCTAGACATTTTAGGATTTTAAACATTTTTGATTATAAAAGAGGATTAGATATTATTAAACAGATATTCAAAATGTTAGTGGTTGCCAAAACGTGTTTAGAAGGTGAATTTAAATTCTAATCACTGTTTTTCAGTTTTCTAATGTTTTGTGTCCACTTTGAGATGGCCTTTCCTAAATGAAGACCATAGTATATTAGATAACACTGACCTAAGACTGGTTGTTTGGACTCATTGAATAAAATTTGATACTCGGCGTCTATATGGTCTTGAAAAGCATAATTTGAATTTGCTTCCAAGAAAAAAATAAAAAAAATTTTGCCTCTATGGGTGACTAAGTCACCAGCGCCGAGCCCAAAGGTTCACTTAAAGGTTCATAATTCATTTTGGCCAACTTCTTAGCTCCAATTCTTTGCATTGTAAATAAGTGATGTGAAATTTAGGCCATTTTCCTGTTGAGTCCAAGGAAGGGAGGCTCTGCAATAGAGGATAGTATAGTAGCACAAGGTCATATAAATGTTTATATGACGATTCCTACCAGCTTACACTTACATAATCGTGCATACATAAGGTAAAAATTAACCAGCAGCAATTAATTGCAAATAAATTACTGACACTTGATGAATTAAAATGTGGTCCAAGAGACCAAAGCGATTCAAACTACGCAGTAGGCTTGAGGAGAAAAGAGAATGGTTCCAGGATGTAATATGTAAGCTGGGGTTGGATATTTTAAATACCACAATTACTGTGCCATCCTAAAAGTGTTGATGCAGATCAAGACAGGATCCAGCCACACTGGCCATGAGTTTTCAATCTCCAAAGTAATTTCTAGCATTGTTCACTTTTTGTACATGAGATATTTGGCTCCATAAATTTTGAACCAATCATGAACCTTGTAATGATAAATATATTTGCATGTGATGTCTTCCTCGACATCCTTACCAAGGAAAATAACTAGCGTTATTTGGGAAGAACCCCTTATATAACTTCACACTTTTCAGCGTACTTTTACAGAATTTTGTATTTATAAGGAACTGTTTTAGTACTGACACGGTCAATATCAAATAGGGAGATTACGTAAGGTACCAACCTGTGTTATAACTTGGCTATTTGGCTACACTTGTTAAAGGGCGGATGCCTGAAAATGGCCCCCATTACCCATCTGTAAATTTCACACTAATATTTCAATCCTATTTAAATATGGAGAGCTTGAAAATAAAACATATGATTTTGCCTAAGCCCCATACAATGCTTTGTACTGGAGAAAACATGAGAATTGAGTTGTACCTTTAAAGGTGCGTGTTCTGATTTTACATGGAAGTAGCTAGGAAACAATGTTGAATCTGATTTGAAAAATGGCCCATATTTCTCATTATTGTCCCCTGGTGAATGAAAATTTCGCTTCCCCAAATGCCATTCTTTCCCAAGATACAAAAATATTGCGTTTTAATGAGCTAACCTCAATATTAACACAGTGGTGAATAGGGTCTTGGAATGGCCTTATACCTTCTACATCAAATCTGACCAAGGTGGCTTCACACGATACTTGATGATACAGTGTATGCATGTGCCAAAATCTCGTATCAGAAGACAAAAACATGGTCACATAAAAGCGCACCCCCCACAAACACCTTTATTTAAAATTGTATGTATACCTTCTAACAGTACATATCACTATACCTTCACATAAACAAACTGCGATATCACGATGAAAATCCAATCAACAGATAAAGCGTCTGCACTTGCAAGCAGTGAGCAACAGTGATTACAGACGTGCATCAATCCTTTTGTGTTAAATATAACAACTAAAAATAATGGCTTTGTGTAACACATAATATTGGAACATTCAGGTACTACAGCAAAAACCAGTTGCCCTCCACATTTGACAACATGTTTGTAACAAATGCTAACATCACACTTATTCACAAGGACATCGCAACAGATTTTCAAATACCTAATTAAACGTGATTTAGTGTTAAATCTATATATTACATTGGGTGCGTTTTAAACAAGGAATAACATTCCATCAAATGTTTTTAAACTAAAAAATACTCATTCGTTTTAAAATTTAATTATAAAAAGTCACTCATTTCTAACTAAAAATTAAAAAACAGGTCGGGACTTGACAGGCCTGATTCGGCTACTTTCCGTACTCTTCCACTTCATTATATTTCAGTATACAAAATATTATATATCATCATTGTATGTAATGTTTATACCGATGTATGATTGTGGATAGAAATAAATATTGTTATTTCAGTCCTATCAGTACATTTTGTATAACAGAGGGCCGTCCCTAGGAGGGGGTTGTGACACTCCAATTGTTCAAATTGAGGAATTTGTATTTTCTTGAAAATGAGCCGGTGTTTCTTTAAGTAATTAAATTTGTTGCTGTCGACTATCTGTGTCAAATAATTGTATAGTATGAACTGCAGCTATTCCATGATTTGAAATCCAACTTGCCCAGTAAATGACTGTCTAAAGCTTACACAGAGGCGAGTGTGGCCTTTCAAATGGAATAGACCATTTGATGACTTTGCCAAGGGGGGGTTTGAGAATGAGCAATGGAAGTGTTATTTGTATATTTAACTTAACAATGAAGCAGAAATCAATTTTGTAAAATGATTGTATTGAAAGGAATCCTAATCCAATATAGTAGCCGAGTTTAACAATGCAGTTGTTTATTATATCAGTTAAAAATATCATGAATATTAAAGGCTTGCAATGAGAGGAGATTTGCATGTATCCCTAAAAAATTGAAAGCCTGATTTTTGCACTGATGCAAGCTTCCATAAAAAAAAATATCCCCATCTGAAAGGATGAAGTTGGAACCCAAAATTTTCCATTTAGCAAATATTTAATTATGTGTTTACCCTTTCCATTTTCTAAAACCCAAGCATTAAAATTATAGCCCATTCCAGGAAAATTCCTTAATTTCTTATCATAACCATTTCTCGAAATTCTGTCATCAAATATAAACATCCAAAAGGGTCATTTTGTTGCTGTTACGGTTAAAACAAACTTTTGCTGTTCTATAGATTCTAAGGGTGAAAATTATTCTTTGGTACAAAAAAAATCAAGTTTTAAACATTCTGTAGTCAAATACACAGGTAATGTAGAATCTATTCAGCTTTATCTATATGAAGTCCTATACATGACACAAAATATGCCCTGAAATCTCTTTTGTTGCCACCTTTAAAAGCCCCCCCCCCCCCCCCCAATTTTATAATTTTTAAGTGTTTTGTTTGTGCCGCCTTTGTTTGCCTTCAGTGGGTCATGTTGTGTACTGAAAAGGTGGAACATTTTGACACGCGTTTTCTGCACTTCAAGCCCAGCCAAAATGAAAAAATATGCCAATTAATTTCCTTTTGTGCGTAATTACTAATTGTGAATTGGTTTATATACTTTCTCCAAGTATGCTTGTTTATGGCCCAAAAAGCAAAATACTTCAAAATCAGCAAAAATAATTGTTTTACCTACACTTTCATGTTTGGTAAGTTTCATATAGAAGTCTCAAGTATGCAATTGAGGATTACAATTCTGTCAGTTACGCACTGTATGATGCTGTGCAGTAGCGGCTTGAAATTAATAAATGGGCAATACCCCATTTGCCAATCCCTGGGGATTTATATATGAAACACTACCAAACTTCTACTGTCCTTTAATGGTCAGCCCTGTAAAGTTTTCTTGCATTGCAGAGTGGATGTATTTTCATGGTTGGGTGTTAAATTATAATGCTTGTACTACAAACAAAAAATAATATATTCTGGGTGGTGTGACGTGCAATAAATAAAGCATAACATAGCTGTAATGTGAAAGTGGCTTTTTTTAGAAAACCTTGTCTGAAAGACTAAAGAAATGGGCCAAAAGATAATGAGGATATTTCCAATTCTACAATGCATAATGTTTCACCAAGTAGGAGTTGTGAATTTCACTCTAACAGTTTACACTCACTTTAGCTATGCTGAGAAGGAATTTTCACTGACTGAATCCGTTGTTATTATGGTTGCCGTTAAGTAGAATTGTGGGTGGTGTTGTGATATCATGATGCTTGGTGATTGTGTAATTCAACTTTGAAATGTGTTGCGGTAAAATTGTTTGTCATGTCATCCCTGTGCAAATTCAATCCCAATTTACTTGGGTAAGGATTTTAAGACTCCATGTGGACACAATGTAAGCCTAAGGTAGTTACCACATGGCATGCATATGATACCCAGGTCGCAGCCTTCCCATGTGACTGTGACAGACAAATGGTGTGGGCTGAATATCTGGGATGATAAGGGTATGGCTTGAGAATCACCATGGGCGATTTACATATTCTGTAGGAAATGTATTTCATTGAAGAAATGAACTCGGTCAATTAGATAGTAACAAATTTCATGTGCTATTCTTGTATGTTTTACAATTAAATATTGCCCACCGCTCAGGTTTCGGAATGGAGTTTTACAAGGCACCTTCAGTGATTTGCTAAATCAGAAAATCAAAAAAAAAAATAATTAAACAAATTAAGATTTTGCATGTTGCCCAACAAGTACGGTACCCTAACGTATGCTGCAAATGATAAGGCCAGGAGCCCGAAAAAATTGGAGATAATTATTAGTTACTACAACACGACGGACGATTCCTATCTTCAAACACTGCTGTTTCTTCCTTTTCTGTCCCCCCCCCAACTCTTCATTTTGGGAAAAAAAGTAACTATGGGAATTCTACTGACTTATCTTTAAACTTTTAAACTATTCATGCAAAATTTCAGATATTTGGCCTTTCGATTGAATCGCCTGATATGATTAGGGTCTTTAATTGATTGAGTAATGGATTAACACCCCCCCCCCCCCCCCCGGGACTACGCCTTCCTATCGGACATGCATCTAAGCACATTTTGAATGGTTAGTAATTTGAGAAGGAAATCAAGTCTAATAAGCAAATCAGCAGGATACTGTAAGAAATGGTAGTATGGTTACACTGAGATATAGAAGCACATTTTGATTGGGCTACTCAGAGGGCTATCTTCATGTTGTGTTCCTGTATCAGCCAATCAGACAGATTGATATAGGTGGTAGGCACCATGGGGGTAAGATAATCCCTGTGATATCCATGTGATAATCTGCTAGCAAAGTATGAAAAAGATATACATATTTGGTAAATGAAATCAGGCACATGCAAACATACTGTGATAGTCATGTAGTAGGCATGTGATAATCCAGGTGGCATCTTATGATATTTGTATTTGGTCATGCACATGACTCAAAGGACATGCGGTTTGTTTTTGCCGACTATTATCAGGTCTCATATTGAGTTTACATAGCACTGGAATGTGCAATCAGAATACAGTAAAAGTTCATGAATATGGATTTGGGTCTATATTCATTATTGAAAAAAGTTGTCGGCCTACATATTTTGCATTAATGTTTTACTATGCATTTGACATAGACATGCCCGTCCGTATAAGGTGATTGCCGCTTCATCATTTCTTCTGGGAGTTTTGGCCATGAAAGGTATTATTCTAGACCATGGGCATACATCCTTTAAACCCAGACAGAATGATTTAAACAACCATGACAAATGAAACATTTACCCCCCATTTCCAACACTCAAGAGTGTGTTAATTGAGAAAACACCAGCAACACTTTAAGGTCAACACAACCAATATTATGTCATCCGTGAACGAGTTTTCGATCAATGACTGCCGCGGGGGGTCAACAACTGCTCGTGTTCGTCCTGCCCAAAACTAGCCGCCAGGCACAGCCAGCTTTTCTTACCGCGCATAGAGGATCGTTTTCGTTTTACCCCCTATTAGTAGCCCGAGACGAGAAGGTGGGGAAACTAGAGTATTCTGAGGCAACACACTAACGGTGGTTTGGACCCACTCCCAACCTATTGCTTTCACAAATCCTGTGAACTGGGCCCTATAGTATGAAGGACTAAAGGGAGGATGTGGAATTTATTCATAAGCGACCAACAATCAATACTTAATAAGAAAGGGGACCATTCCATATTATAAAGATAGGGCGGCAGGCTGCCAGGGTAATTCAGTCTGGAAGTTGTTGTTTTCCCCCCTTAAGGTCTAGAAATTCATATGCATAAAAAATGAAATATATTTAATTAGCCACTGCACATATTTGTCAAATATAATTTCCAGCTTGTACCATTCTTTTGTGGAATCAGGCTTGCCAAAATGCATTGAAAAAAACAGTTTCATCGAAAAAAGACAAGAATTGAATCTGTGTTCTCTGCAACTTTTTCCAATTTCCACTCACACAAGCAATAGTGCCTACCTAAACTTGTTGTGAAGCCATCTACACACTGACAAACTAAGGCGGATGATAACATATTACTAGAGTTAGTTGTCTATTGATGATCAAGTACACCAGCCAGATTCTCCTCACAGTGTAACCCACTCAAGGTTACGGTCACCAAGCCGAATTTAGATAATATAATATATTGTTTAACCGAACCGAACTACTTAAGAGACAGGAAAATTGAGCAGCTAATAGAAGATGAGTGTAATAAACATTAAGAGTCGATACCCGTACCTCTCGCTTTGTTGTCGATACTCATCATTTGAGCTATATCCACTACACAAACCATGCGCGTTAGAGATACCTTCTTGATGCCATTATTGATGCAGTACCTCCAACTAAGTACTGCCTAAGTACACAAGCCACTGGTTGAATAGCAGCTAGGTGACTTAGCAATACCAATCCTATAGATACTTGCAGTTGCCTGCTAGTGAATGCGCAGGAACCCATGAAGCCAACAGTAATGGAATGTACCTTCCACAGGTACTCACCTACCTGCCTGCCGTAGGCAATGGCCCATACAGAGCCACCAACAATCCCATTTTTTTTATCCTTTGACCATTTTTAAAGCTTAGGACCATTTATATTTGACATTCAGCATCAACCAAAACCCCCTTAAATATGAAATTGTGTTATACTAAATATTTAATAATACAGGCACAAAAATGTAAATAATGGGTAAGATTCTAAAAGAATCACAGAGCTAAAAGATTATTTGCATGATATCCCACAGGTACATTCCGCATGGGGGGACTATGTTGTTGATTGTACTAGGTATGTGAATCTACATGAATGAATACCCCCACTTTTGTGGACGGCGATGTGGTATACCTAGCCCAGGGAGATACTGTGTTGGTATGAAGACGGGACTTTCACAGGTACTCTCCATGAAGAAGATGGTTGTGTTCATTTAGTAAAATGTAGTCGACATAGTATAGCAGGATAAATATTTCGAATGAGTAAGCACTGGACTGAGAGACTACCAAGTTCAGTTTTTAAAGATGGTTATAAAGGCTACTAAAAGGTACTAAAAAGGTACTACTAAAAGGATACTAAATATTGAACCTTACAAAAAATTTTACTAATTTATGAAAGAATAACATGTGCTTAATCCAATGGATGCAATGAGCCTAGTTTGGTTTGGTTTTGTTGCCACAAAAATATCAGTAAGACATGTAGTAGTATTCCATAAACAAAATGATTCATACCCAAAATATACTACATGAATAAAAAAAACTTGTGTTGCCGAAGATACAGAAACCTTGACCTTGATAAAACACTGAAGTATAGATGTCTTTTTAATTAAAGCAATCGTATATACATCCAATGTTGACAAAATGAAAGAAATTGCAATGAAAAAAAACAAACATATATGAAAACAAAACAAAAAAAAAAAAGACCAAATTATGGAAGTGCACCTTTTTCGCCCCCCCCCTCCCCCCCCCCCCACCCCCCCCCCCCCCCCCCCTCCGTGTCAATTGGATTTATACAGTTAAAAAGGGGCTTTAGTGATCAAACAAGCCTCCCCCTTCCCCCCCCCCCCGACTTAACCTAAAAAAAGTTGTGAGATTTTGAGATCATCTGAACCACGAGCCCCCTAAGCATAGTACTGTGCACCAATCTGACGTGCAAAATGCAATGTCTCCCCCGCAAGAAATTCACGATTTGTATTTTCTGTCATACCGGTATAGATACAAGATATGCCAGTAAGGGACTAAACTCGTGGCAAATTCATAAACAATGCGGAAAGAACTTGCCTTTCTTGCCATCTTGCAACAGGTGAATTAGTTTTTGGATTTGTCATATCAGTTGGCACATTGCGTATAAATAGATTATTTATTAGCCATTGGTTATAAAATAGCGTTCATTATTAATCCATAGTTGAAATAATCAGAAAAATGTAACATTAAGTTGACAAAGGCCTCATGATTTGTACAGTGCTACGTTTTACAGACCACAAGTTGAATGTGAATTTGTAGGAAATTCCATAGAATGCGGGAAAAAAGGGGTGGTTGTGCTTACAAAACCTGCCATATCTAGACTTAATTTTCAGTCGATTCTTTCAACACATGAAAGTAATTAGATGATGTTTTATAAAAGCAACAAAAAATCTATTATAGCGATTGTATAAGGTCAAGATCATCTTTAATACAGTGCCAATTTTTTTGATTCACGTAGTAGCTCCCTGGAACACAAAATTGGAGATGATATTTTCAATGCTATAGTAGTCATGGGGGGGAAACATTTTGCAGATTGGCGGCTGGATACGATCCAGCTTCAACACCCTCATAGTCTGTGTCAGAGACGAGATGCCCACTGCTGGAGCCGTGTGCCGAGTTATATAGCGTCAACTACATATCAGGGGAGTTGTTATGTGAGCTAAACTCTTGCCTGGACACCATTACGATTGACTGGTCAGACAGATTGCCTTGCATCATGCAACCGCACCATTACTCATGTCATTACACTTTCAAAGACAGTACACAAATAACTCTTTCCTTTTCTCAGACCCTCTCTCTCTATTGTAACTGTACTATAGACTTGGTCCCTGTTTCCACTTAACCACACACACCAAACCTTATTACCCCTCTTTAACTTGTTTTGTAGATGTAATGCCATTTTTGGTTGCAGGCTGATTATAATCAGAGAGACCTTGTGGCACTTGCAGCATGTGTGTGTGAGAAGTGTGTGTGGTCCTTGTGTGTGGTGTCCGTGTGTGTGTCTATGTAGCAAGTGCTTAAAGTTGCGCGGTTAAATTTGGTATATTTTTAGATGCCCAGTGACAGACTCGGTTCATACTTGACGATTGTGTGCTTTGATATGCTTATGTATTGCAAAAAATAGGGACAGCAGGGTTCCCAATTTGTGGTCAAAGACCAAGTGTTAGAAGCATTGAAATTTTGGGAGGCAAAAGTAAATTCTGGGGGGAAGGATCAACATATTGGAGATTTTTACCCATTTTGCCCAAAATTGTTGGATTTTCCCCCAAAATTTGGTGATTTTTGGCCCCAAATTGCCAAATGTATGTTACCAAAAATCCCTCATTGTTCTTTTGGCCCCAGGGGGGTAAAACTGGGGTGGCTGAAGCAAGAAAAAAATTGGGGCGGGGAAGCACCCACCCCCCAAAAAAAAAAAATCTTACGACTGCAAATTCGGCCATGTCTGTAAGTAATTTGCAATTTTGTATTTTCTGTCCGTTAAACAGACAGAAATATAGCACAAGGTGGCCTATGCGGAACCATGTAAGGAAACGAGCATTTGATCATAACACAAAACTCCCAAAGCCCGGGGGATCAGCCTAAAAAAGTTGTGAATAAGCTTTTCTCAGGGATATTAGTGAACAACGAATAAAAACAGAATGGGCTGGTGGGAATAACACAAAATGCAACTTTAAAGGGCAACGGAGAGATTTTGAGGCACCCAAATATTGTGTCATAATAGTAATTTCATATAGATCAGACAATCAATACATTTCTTACCTTGTTGTTGGCTACAGAAATGTCTGCAAGAGAGAAAACAGGTTTGAATTTTTTTGAATTTGGTTTGAGATTTGTCATTTGATAAAACATATGCTGAATTTCGTATTGCTCGTATCATGAAATTAAGAAATTTCACAATTTTTAAACCAAAGAAACATTTCCTCAGCTTAATCCTTCAGATGGGAGATATTTTGATGGAAAAGTTTTACAATCAGGGCAAAATCAGTACTTTAGAGTTTTTGAGGGACACTGATATGTGAAATCTCTGCTTGCAACCTTTAATTGAGGGTGCACAGGGGGTAGGTTGAAAGGTCAGTTAGAGGATTAGAGATAAATAAGACCGTCATTTGTGGTGAATGAATACCCATATTTTCCTACCAGCAATTTGGGAAATGCATCTCTGGAGGCCATCCAGGTTGTCCTTTGTTATTAGAAGATTAAGCAGAAAAAAGTCCATAAGGCCTTAAAATACCTTTGACCTAAGACCTTGCCACCCAAAAAACATCAAGAATCTAGAAAAGTGTTGTGTGGTATTTTACTAGAAAAATTACAGGAGTACAATTGCGAACCCTACTTCCAATGGAATTTTGGAACTTTTGCAAATATTTGGTTTGAGGGGCTCAAATGCATTGTGATTTCAGAGGCGTAACCAGCGGGGGCTGGGGGGCCGAGGCCGCAGACTGACACTGAAACTAAAAGGGGGACGGAGATGAGAGAGAAAAATGGGATGAGAAGGGGATTGGAAGGAAAGAAGGGGAAGGAGAGAGGAGAAAGAGAAGGGAAAGGGGAAAGAGAAGGGAAAAGAGAAAGGAGAGAAGAGAGGGAAAGGGGAGGGAAGGGAGGAGAAAGAGAAGGGAAAAGAGGAAAGGGTGAGGACAAAAGGGAGAAGGGAAAAGGGGGAAAGAGGGGACGAGAGAAGAAAGAGGGGAAGAGGACTTTATTGTTGTTTCAAATGAAAGTATTGTGCAAATTGTGCTCTTGAAACACTCCTTTTTTAACTTTTAAGTTGGAAAAAACTCTGACCCACCGCGGGGCTTTGCTCCCCGACCCCACCAGACGGCCCTAAGGCGCTCGCCTTGGACCCCACCCGGAGAACCGTGTAGGCCTCACGGCAATATGCTTGACCTCCCTTTTCATTCCCAAAAGATCGGAGTACCGGCAATCGAGAAACTTCTTGAGTCTGCCCCTCCCCCCACACCCCCCCCCCCCATGAAAGCCATGCAAAGACATTAGCCTGTGAGGGCCAGAAACCCTAATTGGACAACAATTACCATTGCACAACCACTACAACCAGCTGCGCCCAATAAGCATGGAGACAAGTAGAACAAAGCTTGCAATTCACTTGTCCAGGAGACAGATACAGACCCAGCAGAGGCTAAACCATGGACAACTCATCATATTCAAAGATCAGAGCCAAGGCTTTACCTAGTGAGCTCACAGGTTTGGAAACTGACAGTTCAGAAAGTTGTGTTATGTTTTCACATATACACACTGCATTAAAACGTTTTAAAGTCCTCAGAGGATAAGAAGTGTATCCCTGCGTTATTAATTAGCAAATTTGAGGTCATCAAAGATTAGAATAAAAGAAATATGAATTCCAAAGACTAGTGTCACCTCACAGATAATTTTACACAGCGTCACATCTTGACAGCAATGTGCAACACCTCAAATTCTCAATGATCACAATGACAAACAGTAAATCATTAAATATAGGACTAACTTTTGCCAATCGTAGAAACTTGTAAAACTGTATACTTAATGCAGCCAGCCACAAATTATAGGTGCATTTCGTGATCCTAAAACATTTAATTTTGGTTTATGGTTAATTAGATAGCTTATCTTCAAAGGAAAAGGTTTATTCTGAATTTCAGCTGATCTGATGTTGTGTATGCAGTGGCCGGTGCCCCAGACCTCGTTTTCTGGGGGGTGATACAGGGGAAGGAAAAGTGCAATTTTTAGGGAAGAAAATGAAATTCAGGGTGGAAAAGATCACACAATTTGCAGAAACTTTAACCAAAATTTTTGCCCCAAATCACTGATTTTTGCCAAAAAATCCTTCATTTTTCTTTGGTGAGGGGAGGAGCGTTCTGGGGTGGTGGACAAGAAAAAAATTTGGGTGGAAAAATGCTACCCCCCCACTGAGTGTTTTGATGTTGGTTATGAGCAACTCAGCTGTATGCACTGCCCCCTTATGACTACTGTGTTGTTAATTTCTGTAAATTTACCAGACAGTAAATCCTAATTACGCTGCAAATTTGATCTACCCTAGAAGAATTTGTCAGATTAGGACAATTACATTCTATACTTGGGCCATGGGTCAGATGATATCAAAATCACAATTTCTTGAGGTGAATTGGAGGTGGGGGGAACGAGGCTTATGTGGATCACACAAAATGCCCCTTTAACATAAGAAGCTATTTCATTATGTCCATGCTTTGAAGCTCCTTCCAGAAAAAATTAGGAATTTGCGAGAAAAAGTAGTTTTACTTTTCACATTAAAAACAACATGATAAATGATAAGAAGGCAACTCCTTTTAGGGCCATTTAGTTCACCCTTCCAGAATGTGTCCACTGTCCTCGATTGTCACATAGTGCCTTAAAGCAATAATAAGCACATTTTCAGAAATGTGCCTATTTGTTAATTTGTATCACAAATATAGTCTAGGCATTGGAAGAATACAGATATATTTTACACCATAAAAATAATGCCCCAAAACAGATAGCGGCATTAATAAGAGGCTAAAAATACAGGTAATTTGTATATAGGATAACTTTTAAGTTTGACGATACGTAACTTTAATCAACAAAAGGTGTCTATTATTGAATATCATAGACTCGTATCATTTAATTATAATAAAACCACAAAGGTAAAGACGGTCAAACAAGGTGATGCCATAAGCGAACAACTCTAGGAGGTGTTTCTTGCTGTTACATGCAATTCAGCATCGTCTGCCCGCAAATAATGTCTGCCCGGCGACATTAATTATAAAATTGTTCTATTCACCCATAAGCTGCGCCTTGATGAGGGTTTAATCAATTCAGGTGAGGGGCTAATGTCATATATAAAGCTTTACCAACCATGCCAACAAATATTCAATTTGAAAATATAGAGGGAACACTATTTTTCAAATGTGCCAGTGGCAACCTCTATTAGCAAAATAGGCACATTTTTGAAGAGCACCTTCAATTTTAAATTTGTGAAATTATGCATCTCCATGCATTTCGCCTGCTATCCCTTTATGTTTAAAACCTTACAAAGAAGATGTCAACAATGGATAATGCCTAAAAATATAAATGGGTTTAGATCTTTAATCAGATGGCCTGCCAATTGCTAAGCAGTGCCATTGAGTGACATAATGGAAACCACTGAATATATGATATGAGGCATAATGGTAAACCATGGAATATGCATATGTGTGCCATAATGGAAACCACTGAATATGCATATGTGTGCATATGCATAACCACTGAATAGCCATATGTGTGCATTAATGGATAAACCACTGAATATGCGCAATGTGCCTGCATCAATGAGAGTAAACCACTGAATATGCATATGTGAATGTACATAATAGTAAACCACTGAATATGACATATGTGTGCATAATGGTAAACCACTGAATCTGCATATGAGTGCAGAATGGTAAACCAATGAATATGCATATGTGCTGCCATAATGTTACAACCACTGAATATGCATATGTGATGCATAATGTAAACCCTGAATATGCATTGAGTGCATAATGGTTATAAACCATGAATATGCATATGAGTGCCTAATAATGGTAAACCACTGGAATATGCATATGATGTCGTTTGAACACACAAGGGACACATCCACATAAATGTAAGAGTACTACTATACCTTTATTCACAATTCCTTCTGCTGGAACCCACTAATTCTGCTTGGTGGGAAACCCTTTGACAATTAAAACACTCGTATCCAATGCTCAGGACAAAACATTTATCTTTCAATTTTTATATCAAAACTCTGGAAACTAAAAACATAGAAATGTTGAGAAATTTGCAGGCTTTGGAACTGAAATTTTTTAGCTAAAATTTTCACATCGGCAGCAAACATTTTCCCCAGGAGACCCCACAATTATAAACACTAATGTAATTACCCATAATTTGTTCCTTAATGGAACATGTAATCAGCCAATATAAATGTATTTTGTAGAATTGATCACAAGAGACATACAATTCAACAAAGGTGATATTTGCCAAAGGGTGCCCCTATTAAAATAGTTGTCGTTTTTATAAATCTTTGGTAAGCGTCACCAGTAGGTTAAAATCTGTTTTGCAAAGTGAAGAGACAATGCAAGCTCAGCCTGCCCGATAAAGTCAGCTAACCTACGTTACTGTCATATGCCTTTGATGGTAACCTACGTTACCATCAAAGGCATATGACTGTTATATGCAGCGTAGAAGCCACTATATGGTGTGACCTTACTTTGCATTGACCTTAAACAGGAAGTATTTTTTCCGGCAAACGGGTTTAAGGAATTAGTATATTTATTGCCCAAAATTCGAAAGTTCTGAAAAGGTGCAAACATCTGAAAAGAGTGACAGTGCTCTATATTATGAATGATTCATCTCTTTTGATTGGTTCACGATTTGTGCCTTAACACCTACATGCAAAGTAACCACAGGAGGGAATTTCAAACACGTCAGTATCCTACTTATAATTCAGAACAAGAAACAAGTATGATAAAAGGAAAAAAACCTAGAAACCCAAGAAAAACATTGTCATTTCATGCTGAAAGTTGTGACGTTCTCTTGCCGATCCTAAAACCAATCCAAGTTATGATATTGTGATTAAAGAAAGGTTAAACTACTGTAGCGCAACTAACGGATATGAAAACACCTTCACTCTATGACCCATCACCTTACTGCAGTTTGACTATCAAATTTGTAGGTATCCTAGATATCTGGGACTGTGAATTAACTCCCATGTGGTAGTGCCAATTATACATGCAGGCAATTATGCATGTCTGAGTTTTGGGCTTCAATACATCCTTTAACGCCTAATATAATTTGATTGGAATATGATTTGGAAATATATGCACAAAAATGTTAGAATCAAAATGTCCAAAATTGACAAGTTTTCACTTTTTGTCATAAAGTAACTAGACAATTTCAAAGATTAAAATGCCCCAGCTTTTAAAATAAATACTAAAACCTCATGTGCATATGACCCAAAAGGAAAATGTTTTTATGATGCCGGATTTAAGTTACATTAGGACGGGTTTGCATTCACCATACTACACACCGGCATGTTGGCCTTGTGGTTAGAACGTTTGCCTCACAGTCGGGAAGTCGCGGGCTGCGGGTGGATCCAGCTGGGTCCCCATACCAAAAAGACTTTAAAAATGGCGTACCTTCTGCATTTTCTGTCTACAGATGCTTGGCATTTAAAGAATGGAGTAGGAAGTAAACACGTGGAGCGTTTTTTTTTTTTGGGTACCAGAAGACCTAACCCCCCTACTGTAGCTTTCACTGATTTGGCCAGACATGTGGCCTAGGTTATGGAAATGGAGATAGGCACGTGCCATTCGGCACGCGGGGAATGGACTTTATTTACTATCCTAACCGCCCATAGTTTTGATCCCCAGTAATCAAATGTCCCCGATATGAGGTTTTAGGCTAGCAAATGTCCCCGATCGGAGGTTTTTACAAGTTCACACACAGTACACAGACACACAAAGGAATCTGCTGTCATGATATTCCCCCTAGCCTTTAAGGCCAGTGATTAAAAACTAAACTAAATTCAAACCAGCACACACTCTAGCTTTAATGAATAGTCTATAATTTGCCCATTTTGTGTGAACATCCCTATTTGACACACTTTTTGAACAGGTATAATTTTGAGGATCTGATGGCTTGCTCTATGTAATACCTACTTACGGGGATTCTAGGTTGTATGACGAATACTCCCAAGCAAAATGCTGTCAAGGTGACTGCCATGGCCACAAATATCATAAAGGAGCTCTCCCTCTGCTTAAAGTCCGCGCACGGTTCCCGCAGAACCCTCCCTCCTCCACCTCACCCGAAACCCTGCCAGAACTCCCCCTACCTTCGTAACCTCCTAACACTCCGGGGAGTACAAGGGTTAGTTCTCTCCACACTGCGAATTTTCTCCCGAGTTATCAGTGCATACCGTCAGGTTCTTCTGTATCCCTCTGCACCCCGCCTGGGCCCACCATAGCACGATAACGAACTCGCACATCCCTCATCCCCTCGCCCTCCTTCTCTCTTACTGTGCATCCGTTATCCTCCTTCCCTCTCCCTTCCCCTTCGCAACCCCCCCACCTCCACCGCATCTATCTCACTACTCTACGTGCGGGCTCATTCTGTTTCGTTTCATCGCGCCTTTCGAACCCCCCACTTTAATACCCCCTATGTCTCTTTTTCATCTCCGACTTGCCTTCCCCCACCAACCCCCTGCCGCTTTACCCTTTTCACCCACCTCCATCCATTCACCTAACAATTTCCCCCCTTTATGTCTCCTCACTTTACCCCGTCTTCTCCGCTTTTATTCCTCATTCCCCCCGTCTCTTCTCTGACCTCATAGCCCTTTTGCCCCACCTCCCACCCTACTATTCGCCTCTCATTCCATCGAATCGATTATTCACTCAGCTCGCTCCTGGCCTCATCCCTAGTCTGGTTTTCCTCCCATTCCTCCCCTCTCATAATTTCCCCCATTCACCCTTAGCCCCTCCCCTTACCTTCAGTTCCTCCCCACCTACGTCCCCCCCCTTTCCTACCTTGTCAACACGTACCCAGCGTCGTGACTACAAGACCCCCACGGTCCTCCGTCTATCGGTCCCTGGCCAAGTACAGAGTTCCCCCGAGTCCTCATCGTCCGAGTCCCGAGTCGAAGTCTTGACAGAATAGTTGACCTAACCAAGTTTAGCTCAGGCAAGGTTTGACACTGCCCCTCTTGAGCATGGTGGGAAAAGGTGTTAATAACAAAGCAGCTTACGCGGAAAAGTTGGGTATATCTAGAGGTAAATTTGCATTTGTACTATCTACGCCACATCTTTTTCTAGCCTCTCGGGAGAGAATGAAGGAATTAGGGGTGTGGTAACAATTCAAAATTGGTTTTGAACCATTAATGTCTTTGTTGAATGCATGCAATAGACCTAACTGAAGGACGTAGGTGCATTGTCTCACTGTGGGATTGAGAGATTTCAGTGTATTAGGGTTAAAGAATGTACAAGCAAATGACAATGCATTTTCAACTACTTAGTTCTCCAGGTAGAAAAGGAGGAAATATTTATAATCTATCCTGTGGAGGATGGCCAGACACCAGATGATAGCCCCGATCCTGCAGACATTGTAACACACCTCAAAGTTCAAAGGTTGGTGATTATTAAATATGTAGACAGACGACAGGCGAACCGAACGAAACATCATTCTTAAGTGCCACAAGTGGTGCCTTCTTAAGAGAGGGGACCAAAGAGAAAAGAGTTTGTACAGGGGTCAATTTTTAAATTGATCCAATCGTGCTGAAAGGTTATACCATGTTATTTTGGCTAACCACAAGGGAGATTCGGAAAGTGTCTAGTTTGATAATTTCAACAACGTAAAAGGGTTAGAGTTATAGACTAAAAACTGCAAAAATCAATTTAAAAAAGGGTCAATTCAGTTGTACAGGGTACACATGTTTAAGTACTCGCATTTGTATAAATATAAAAAAAAACGGTTTGCAAATATTCGCGTGAGCCCTCATAGGATCAAAATAGGAATAGTTTTGAGGCGTCCTGAATCCTTGTTGCGATAGAAAAATAACACGGTTTGACAATTGTCCACATCGATTGAATCAATTTAAAAAATTTGACCCACTGTACAAATTTTCTTGGCCCCCCCCTCTCCTTAAGGTCACCCATTTGCTGCCACTTACGAATCACGTTTCAGGGGTCCCTGTCAGTTCCTGACAAAATATTTAATCACTCAAACCTTTGATACTGAGATATGTTACAAATGTCTGCTAGCTACAGGGTTTATGAATGTTGAGGGAAAAAACCTGGATAACTGTGGCGGTCCGACCGCGTTCAAATCCGGCAAAGCGGCAAGCGCAATATGGGGTTTTTTTCAACGCTAAATTCGCTGGCAATCTCCAGGGAAAGATAATTAAAGATTCAATGACAATGGCAATTTGAACTGGCAATATTGTAGAAAGTTACATTTTCCCTAGACAAACCTTTTCTCTGCCTATGCTTTGACTTGAGCTATGTTCACCATTTGATACCAAAGCCTAATGAATACATTAAGTTACAAGATCTGTTTATTTATCATAATAAAACACACTTGACAGTGATATTATAACTTGCAATTTCGCCTGGGGTTTTTTGACGGCAGTTCCTTATGGTCTTGGGCATCTTGGTCATATTACGACTGGAAATTAAATGAACAGCACAAAATAAATTGAATAGAGCAATCAGTTTGGGTTGGAACAAGTAAAAACTTTCGACAGTTACTTTACATGACAGGAGCCTAAACGACGGGTTATGACTGTCAATATTACCATCGGTAGTCGCGCATACTTGTCAAATTGTATAATCGATTACTTTTTCTTTTCTGGTTTTTGCAGCGATACACATTTGCAAGTATTAGAAGTTCTATAGACGCCAAGTTTGCCATACAAAAAAGAGAGCAATTTTTTGGAAGGACTGGGCCAGTCCCGCCCAGCAGAAACTCGAGTCCGGAGTGTCCGAAGTCCGAGGTCCGGGTGTCGAACTGTCCGGAAGTCCAAGTCCGTCAAAATCGGGACTCCGAGTCCGGACCTCGAGTCAGAGTCCGGACTCGAGTCCTACAACAACTGATAAAGACAAGAAAATCCAAAATTAGAACTGATCTGTTTATTTACACTGTTATTTCAGAACCCTTTCCACACGATAAGGACTTGTTGTGTCAGTGCATTCCCCAGGGTGCATCCTGGGACATTTATGGATTGCAAACTATCACTGGGTTCCTAGCTGTGTTGGAAATATATAGAATATCAAACCTTCTATGCTCTTAATCACTACATAGTGTTCTAAGAGCATCTATTCTCCATGTTAATAATATTACTACTGATTTTTCCACAAATCATGCGGGAGTAAAATCACTCTAGTATTCATCCCCATCCAATTCTGGCTCGAAATATCAGGGGGAGTTACTCCATGGCTCGCAATATCAGGTTGTAGTTGTTCCCCCGGTTCAAAATATGGGACAAATGACAGAACATTTGTGTCATTCATCCTGATTGAGACCAGCATTGGACTACAGGTGTTGCCTACATATTGTGATTATTGTTTGTTCTGGAACAGGCGTTCACCCCCGTCATCCGACAGCTGTCATGGTGCTAAGGGTTGTGGAAAAAGCGGAAATAAAGGGCTCTTGTTAGCTCCCGCGGATATTAATTACACTGCCAGAAAACCATTCTCTTCACTCTCGGCCACATGTTTATAGCTAGAGGGAATTACGCACGTGTCCGGGTCGATAGCACAACATGATGACCAAAATATTCATCAAAAAACACTGATGTGAAATCGTAGCTGTATTGATAAAAATGACCATATTACATTAAATGGTTCCAACAAATTCTGATGAAAAACATCAAACATTCTAGACATGATGTTAAAGGGACATGATGACACAATTTCTTTTAATTCCACGTGATTGGTTGAGACTACCGTCAGAGAGATTTTGCTGATGTATTTAATAAATATAGTTTTGATTTTCTTATTACTGAACCTAATTGGCATTTTCTTGCTGTTCCATTAGGAGTATAGAGAGCTCGGATTTAAGGCTGGACTCAGAGGATGGTTTTGTGGATCTCTAATGCCACTGTCCCTACAAATATCACTGTTTTGTGTGTAAACTACTAAGCTCAATTAAAAGTCCTTCATTATATACAAATCACAAACTTGTTATAAAATTCTAGCTCATAATTTTTGTTATACATGGTATACCTCTGGCAACTGTTATATTGTGTTGTGGATTGTTACTACATTAAATGTAAAACCCGATTCTGCTCCAAACTTTGAATTTTATTCCAAAGTATTTTTAGGTCACTACTTACGATTCTAGATGACTATTTTTAATGACTGCCCCCAAAAAAAATCTAGTTTGAAATTGGAGTCAGCCTTTAAATCATTTTTTTCTCACATCCTCATTCCATTCAGGGTGTGATGTGTAGGCATTCCTAAATGTGCAACCCAATCTGGTATGAAAAACAATTTTTCTTGGAAATTGCCATTGTGGTCTTTAAGAAATTATACGATGATTCAAGTCCACAAATCACATAGCTATGATAGCTGCCAGTTTATTTCTTCAAAATATAAAGCTTACCAACACTGGGTAAACGCTTCTGGCTCCAAATGCCAACAACGTTTAAGTGCCGTAACGCTTAAACGAATCGCATTACATCAGTCGGCTTGCTCACGAAGAGGAAGGAAATTACGATTCCACATAAAACTCCTTCAGACCATTCCAAAAAGAATCCATCTTAATCGCAAAACTCATTAGTGTCAACGTCCGTATGGGTTAGCGTGTTATCCATCTTAATTTAACAAAGAGCTAGCTGACTTTTATTCTATATTGGCTTTTACTTTGTGCTACCATTAGAGCATCAGGAATGTTGTCTAAATATCGTGCTGCTTACAAATGCTTGCTTACTTCTATTTGGAAGAGCACGTTAAGCCTCTTTAAGCCCGATAATAAAATAGAAATCTCCCAAAGGGCCAAATCAAGGGCATTTTTTGCATTCGTTGTGTCTAATGCAGGGAGTGTACCCATGATGGTAGAATGACCAATGCTATTGTCTTTATTGTCTTATAGAATACCCTAAGCCATGTAGTTGCTTGGTTAACAAATACCTATAACAAGTATTTTGTTGATTTTGATATCCCTGGTGCAAACAAACTTGGCTTTTTACTGCAAAGTTTGTCTGTCTGTTTGTCGGGTTCTGGTGGGTTGCTGCCTGTTGTCTCTGTCAGCACTAAAGTGTGTCGACTTTGGTGGTTTGTTCCTGGAAAGATGGTTCTTCAAGGGGGGCAAAACTTGACAGCAGGGCCAGGTGTAATTGTTGAGTGGGCCCTACCAAGACTGGTTCTGCAATAAAGAACAAAAGTGAATAAAGAACCTCTTAGAAGTTATTTGGGGTAAAAATGAAGGCAAAGTTAGAAGAGCTCAAACAGCAAAAGTATCTGAGCTGACTTCTGTGAATATGAAATAAAGAGTGGCAAGTCTTTTCTGTTTTTGTGATCTAGGTTAGTGGTCGCGAGATTTCGGAAGGCTCTGGTAGGCAAGGTTGGTTAGTCATTACCAGATCCCCCAACCATATGGATTGGATTTTAGCATAGCCCTACCTACACTCCAATATTGGACAGTTTGCAGTTGTAAAAGAAGATATCCACATTTGCATTCATTGTTATTACTAAATGTTTGGTACCCAAAATGATTGTAAATTAGGCTAATTTTGGCTGCACTTTGCCACAACTGTGCTCCCTTTTGCACCTTTTGTTGGTGAAGGGACCCAGATGACTTTGGAATTTTCCTCCCCTGTGCTGATGCCTCAATATGCCCCTGCCATGCAGATTGCCAAATTCTAGCTCAGAGATTTTGAGATTTTATTAAAACATTCAAAATCATATTGATGAGAGCAAAGTTTATACCATGCACACATTTGTTTGGTAGGTAGACACCGACGTATCCAGACCTGGCTTTTGGAGGGGCACCCGGGGGTTGGAAGACCTTTAAATAGCCGAAATAGGCTGATTTTGCATGTTGGGCATGGGCACGGCGCGGACCCGAAAGCACCCCCATTGCAAGACACGCCACTGTGTTGAGGTGAACCATGGGACTTTGCCCAGGGCAGTATCTTTTAAGAAATTTTACAAATGATATGACTAATCCAAGCCAAGGAAGAGAAAGTATCAGTAGCTTCCCACAATGCAAATGCTTCCATTGGAAGTTTGTACAGGTTGTCATGTGATTCGTTAGAGATTGTGAAAAACTCTTTATAAAATGCACGTTTGATCGTACTGTTAATTGAGCCATGTTTCATCTCTAACGATTCACATCAGTACCTGTACCAAAACCTCCATTGGAGCAATGCATGTGGGGAAGCTTACTGAAAGCTCTCTCTGACTAACGCTACAGAATCCACATCAAAAACTTTTCGTTTTTTTTTTGATACAGATATGTTCCGGTGGACAACTCTTGCAGAAAAATATGTGGCTGCATCTTATTTTCTTGGGATTCAAAGTGAAGTTCTGATCATTATTCCAACTTTTATTCTTCAACCTCTTTGATAATCAATACAAATCTAAAAAAATGGAAAATATAAGTGCCTCACTCCCAATCCTAAGTTTGTCAATTCCAGCAGAAACATTAGCTGAATTTCTTTCAATTACTAATGAAATCACTGTCAACTTGCTTGGAAAGACCAGGAAGAAACAACAGTAGTGATTAAAGTTACTATATACAACTCAAATGTCAGACATTGGTAATGTGGTGGGTGTGTGGCTTTAAAGGGGGTGATCCGATTTGATTATATAATGTTCACCATGATTAATTTACGCGGATTCCCAGTACTGCCTCTTTAAAATTGTCATCAAATATTTCATCGTTTTGATATAAAGCTTAAAAAACGGACATGGTAAACACCCAAATGGGCCACTTTTTCAATCATAACATCCAAACCAAACACGTGAGTCCTAAAAAATTTCCCAGCTAAATGGAAAAATGTCATCTTTCAGACACCAATTTGCCACTTCCGGCAAAATCTGACGGTCCTGAAAACGATGTGCCTATTAGAATCGGCATGGACATACATATGCAAATGTTGAATTGTTGCTCCATTCTCAGTGTATTTTGGAAAGTGCATTGTTAAGTTCAATGACATGTGGGGAGAATGTTAGGCTAAGCATGTAGTATCGTAAAATGAAGTTTTGAAACTGAGAGAGAATTTTGGCTAAATTGATTAATTTGCTAATTGAAATGAGTGACAAACTTAATTAATTTGAATAATATCAAAACATGTGTTTCCACAAATACTTCACATTGCCAGCTGTTGCACTGTGCCATGTGTTTCTTTGCATAAAAAGAGAGAAAGTCACTTCTATTGGCCTCCACCACTTTGGCAGTTATGGAGAAGATCAAGTTCAGGAGATCAGATCTCTTGATGCAGTGGTCTTAAGATCAGATGAAAAGGTGGAGGGGAATGTCAGGGTAAAAGAATGTGTCATAAAATAATATATCCAAATCTGCTTCTAAAATTACACTTTGGGGAAACATTTTCATTAGTGTTTGAAAGGGGCAAGTTTAAAAGAGACACAGGACATTTCCAAAGAGCGCCCTCAATTTTGTTCGAACCTTGTTTTTTGCATATTTGGAATGATTTTCCTGTTTAGCAAACTTAAAGTAATAAGCCGAATAACGCCATCTTTGTAATAAGAGGATGATTTTGTATTTTCGGTCAGCTCAACGAAATCAAAGCATGGTTTTTCATTATGGATGCTTACGATAGTGAGCAAGTTCAAAACAAGGTTGCGGTTTTTTTTTTTTTTTTCCTTTGTACTTGGGTTTGTCCATCCATAAACCTTGGAAACGTTTTTGGTAGGTGGTCCAGTGCAATTTGAGAGAATTTGTATCCCCCCTCAAAAAATCCCCCTGTCACTTTAAAGTGCCAGGAGAATTTTTTAGGATACAAATTCTCTCAATTTTTTTATTTTTCAGATGTTTTCTCTTCCGATCTTTTGGAAGGTTTATTGGACAAACTGTTCAAAATAAACTGCCAACCTTGGTTTTGACCTTTTGCCTGCTATCTCATCTTTCCCATAGAAAACCATATCTTTGACTTTCTGTCGTGCACGACAGAAACTACTAAATCATCATCTTTGACATAAATCTTCGTAATTGGGCTTTATTTCACCTCATGTGTGCTCTAATACATTGGTAGCATTCCAAATAGTAAAACTGGGTTCGAGAAAAATTGGGGGCGCTTTCTTTCTGGAATCTCCCTCATGTCCTTTCAACAGGGGGTCAACATGTGAAATGTTTCAGATTGTGTTAAACATCTACCTTTACTTTAGAAAATTAGGGATGGAAAAAGAAAATCTGTAATAATATTATATGCTTCTAATTGTTTTCACGACATCCTGGGTTAAAGTTGCAGAATGCATGGATTTTGCATGAAACTAATTTTAATTCTTGTCTAGTCATGGTGGCGGCGCCAGACCTCCTTTTTCCTGGGGGACAAACGGGGGGGAAAAGTGAAATTTGAGTGGCAAAAGTGAAATTCTGGTCGGGCAAAGTAAACAATATATTGGAGATTTTTTCACCAATGTTGGCCCAAATGGCTGGACTTTGCCCAAAATTTGGCGATTTTTGACCCCAAATCGCCGAATTTTTGCCGATTTCGGTCGGGGGGGCACTAGGGGGGCAAGAAAAAAATTGGGGGGCCCCCCTGGCGCCGCCACTGCTGGGCCATACCAACCTGAAATTGTTTATTAGTTGCATCTATGGCACTTTGGTATATATTTCCACAGGTAGATTCCTTATAGACCATGTGGACACCTCTCAATATTTCACAGGTGAGATTCCTATAGACCATGTGGACCCTTCTCATATTTCCAGGGTGAGATTCCCTATTGACCATGTGGACCCTTCTCATATTTAGGCTATTTAATTATGATCCAAGTGGTTTTTATACATTGGCAACCATATGTCTAGTTAATATATAAAATAATTTTTTGCTTTTTTTAAGTTTTTTAACTTTTTTAATTTTTTACCCAAGTGTGACCTTGAAAATGTATTTAATATTAACTATAATTCATACCAGGGCAAAATATATATGTTTGTCATTGTGAATAGCCAACCATTGTATATATATTGTTTAATACATAGATTATTTTAAATATTAGGCCCCTGTATAAACGCGATTTCAAACACTCATAAAAAGTCCCCAAAGATGATTTTACTGGATTTTTGACATTCAATTCTAT